>JAIOJX010000026.1:319634-329806 GCA_022376925.1 Tragulus kanchil | reverse complement strand
ATGGACAGAGGAGTTTGGAGGGCTATAGTCCATAGGAAAGCAAAGAGTCATACATGGCTGAGTGACCAACACACACACACACACACACACACACACACACACACACACACACGTGCATGGGTATTTTTCTGGATAGAAAGGTTTATTTGTAAATTTTCATTCTGTATCAGTTTGTACTCTTCCATCATAAAAACCCAGTCTCTGTAGAGGACACTTATATAATCAGTATATGATTAGTTTAGTAAGGTGGAGTCTCTTAGCTGTACAACTTTACTATTTTTCACCTTAATTTTCCTTTACACATGCAATTGATCTTCCTTAAAGTAGACATGTGCTTTAAATCTGAAAAAATTGAAACTGGATTTCCCCCATAGCAAATTAGATTTAAAATGCAATAACAGTCAGCTTTCCTTACACTATGTATATATTATTTCTAAGTCTTTAACTATGCTCTGTTTTTATAAATTAAATGCAAAATATAGACTCAATGGCAGGATTTAGAAACAGTTTTTGAAAATGATGCATTAGTTTTTCCACAGTCACTCTTCATTTCACTAACCTACTTTAATTTCTTCACAATCATTATGAGGCAAAATTTATTTACCAAACTAACTTTTGTTTGTTAGTTGCCCATCTTCTAAACACTAGTAAACTCCACTAAATCAGGGACCCGCCTGTCTTGTTCACCATGGTGCCCCTTCACTGAAAATAGTCATGATTCAATAAACATCTGTTAATGAATGAATGATTCATATATTGGCAAATATGTATATGAAAGATCTAAGTATTGTTATCAGCCTGGCTGTAAAGAGAGGTAAAAATTCAATGTTTATATAGATACATAGATATGCATATATAACTATATATGCATATGCAGAATATTTTTTCTGTCTTTATGGAAACATACAAATAAATAATTACATTTTTAAAATTTATCTTTTCATCTACATAACTGCTCAGTTCTTTAAAGTATTATTTGCAAACATTTGAAAGAACAAATGTAGAAAAAGATAAAAGTAGTAAAATGAACACTATGGGATGCAAATACTGGTTATATGGTTATAAAAGACAGGAAACATCTCTTTTCAGTTGAGGGTACAAAATAAAACTGGTTAATGAAGTGACTGGTAAATTTATTTGTCCATTCCAGTCTGTTATTTCAGAAAAGTCTTGAATACTTTAACCTTATGTCAAAAGAAAATCATCATGCTGAGAGATTAACACAAGGTAATAATGGGCAATTTAACTTGTATTAAAAAATCACTTTTACTGCTTTGGCATGTTCCATTTATTTTATGATTGAAAAATGATGTGACTCAAATTTGAAACAAGTCCCATGAAACAGTTAGGAAAGAATTTTACAAGAAGTAATGGGAATTGTAAAATTCTCTGAGATTCTTAAACAACAATTAATAGGCAAAGTTGAATAACTGGCTTGCAAACCATTTGAATCAAAAACGTTTATAAGCAATTTTTTGTTTTTGTTTTTCTGAATAATTTTTGAGGTCAAGTAATAGGACATGATGGGCTTCCCAGGTAACTCAGCTGATAAAGAATCCACCTGCGATGCAGGAGACCCTGGTTCCACTACTGGGTAGGGAAGATCCTGTGAAGAAGGGATAGGCTAACCACTCCAGTATTATTAGACTTCTCTGATTGTTCACACAGTAAAGAAACACCTGCAATGCAGGAGACCTGGGTTTGAACCCTGGGTTGAGAAGGTCTCCTGGGGGAAGGCATGGCAACCCACTCCAGTATTCTTCCCTGGAAAATTCCCATGAACTTGGAACCTGGCAAGCTACAGTCCATGGGATAGCAAAGAGTTGGACATGGGCTATGGCTGCTTCTCTTGCCCTCTGTGACAGCCTGCACTCTGTCTGTGGAGTGTGCTTTTCTCAGAATCTGAAGAAATCTACTTTTCTTATCTATAAAAAAAAAACAAAAAAAGTTCGACATGACTGAGTGAATAAAATTTTTCCCATTTTAGTTTATCATTAAACCCAAAAAGAAATTCACCAAAATGGCATGTCATTTTACTATGTTTAATAATCAATTTAACTTTTAACATATAATTTTTGAAAAATAATCAATATTAAAAACAATTTATCAAAACTCCTCTTCTTTAAAGTCATTTTTCAAACCCGAAAGAACTGAAAAAAATAAAATGTAATACACTATGGGATGCAAATACTGGTTATATGGTTATAAAAGACAGGAAACATCTCTTTTCAGTTGAGGGTACAAAATAAAACTGGTTAATGAAGTGACTGGTAAATTTATTTGTCCATTCCAGTCTGTTATTTCAGAAAAGTCTTGAATACTTTAACCTTATGTCAAAAGAAAATCATCATGCTGAGAGATTAACACAAGGTAATAATGGGCAATTTAACTTGTATTAAAAAATCACTTTTACTGCTTTGGCATGTTCCATTTATTTTATGATTGAAAAATGATGTGACTCAAATTTGAAACAAGTCCCATGAAACAGTTAGGAAAGAATTTTACAAGAAGTAATGGGAATTGTAAAATTCTCTGAGATTCTTAAACAACAATTAATAGGCAAAGTTGAATAACTGGCTTGCAAACCATTTGAATCAAAAACGTTTATAAGCAATTTTTTGTTTTTGTTTTTCTGAATAATTTTTGAGGTCAAGTAATAGGACATGATGGGCTTCCCAGGTAACTCAGCTGATAAAGAATCCACCTGCGATGCAGGAGACCCTGGTTCCACTACTGGGTAGGGAAGATCCTGTGAAGAAGGGATAGGCTAACCACTCCAGTATTATTAGACTTCTCTGATTGTTCACACAGTAAAGAAACACCTGCAATGCAGGAGACCTGGGTTTGAACCCTGGGTTGAGAAGGTCTCCTGGGGGAAGGCATGGCAACCCACTCCAGTATTCTTCCCTGGAAAATTCCCATGAACTTGGAACCTGGCAAGCTACAGTCCATGGGATAGCAAAGAGTTGGACATGGGCTATGGCTGCTTCTCTTGCCCTCTGTGACAGCCTGCACTCTGTCTGTGGAGTGTGCTTTTCTCAGAATCTGAAGAAATCTACTTTTCTTATCTATAAAAAAAAAACAAAAAAAGTTCGACATGACTGAGTGAATAAAATTTTTCCCATTTTAGTTTATCATTAAACCCAAAAAGAAATTCACCAAAATGGCATGTCATTTTACTATGTTTAATAATCAATTTAACTTTTTAACATATAATATTTATGAAAAATTCTATAATTTCTCAATAAGCTCTTCATCATAAAAAGCAATTTATCAAAAATTATTTCTATAACACTGAATATTAATCAGATACAATATTTACTTTGTCTTAGCAACTTACCTTCATGAGCTATGAATCAAGGGTAAAATTTATAATAAAATATTATTGAATAAACAATGTGACATTTAGCGATATACCAAAATATGCTTGGAATAAATAGATCTTGGAATACCATCTATATTCACTCCAGTATTCTTGCCTGGGAAACCTCATGGACAGAGGAACCTGGTGGGCTATCCATGGGATCACAAAAGAGTCAGACACAACTAAATAGCAAAAAAAAAAAAAAAACAATTTTGTTAACTACTATAGAATTTAGGACCTTGTAGCAGTTACTGTTTAGTCATCTAGTGGAAACACGAAAAATAAAATCTAAGACAGTGATTTTAAACAGGGTAATAATGATTCCCAGTGAGGGAATTCATCTGGCAACGTCTGGAGACATTTTTGATCCCCATCAAAAATACTACCGATATCTACTTGGTAGAAGCAAAGGATTCTGATTAACTTCCTCATAGGATACTCCCCATAACAAATAAATTTCTGGCTCAAAATTTCAATAATACCAAGATTGAAGAAGCTTGATCTAAATGTCTTGATCTGATTTTAAAATGTGTCATTTTAAGTGGAATAAATGGCCTTCAAATCAACAAATTCAGTTGAACTTCAAAATTAGAAATGTGTAGAGACAACCTGTGTATTTGTTTTTACACTTGGCAAAACTCACACTCACAGGAAAAATTTCAACCCAAACTGGTAAATTAATTTACCAAGATGGTAAATTAAAGTAGTGTTTTCTGGTAAAGAATATTAATAACTCTTTTCCTAAAATAAATCATAAGGAATAGTCTAGAAGAGAAATACATTTCCATAATTCCATAATTGCACCAGGTAATGCATCTCAAAACCTTGGAATGTCTGAAGCATACAGTACAAATTGAACTAAAATGAAGGAAGATATCAGACTTTAATAGTAACTGTCTTTCCAGAGACCTGAAGATAGTTATTGGAAGTGTGTTGTAGAAATCTTGGAAACCATGACTATATTTCTTATCGTAGATTAACACTGGAGAGCCAGAACCATATTCAATATTCTAGCTTATCCATCATCCATTCCAATCTCCTTCCTCTATAACTTCCTATCCTATATAAATTAGAAAGCAAAGAAATATATTCCCTGAGTTCATAGCAGCAGCTAGGGTTTCATGTGCGATTTAAAAGGCATATGCTTGGAATAAATAGATCTTGGAATACCATCTATATTCACTCCAGTATTCTTGCCTGGGAAACCTCATGGACAGAGGAACCTGGTGGGCTATCCATGGGATCACAAAAGAGTCAGACACAACTAAATAGCAAAAAAAAAAAAAAAAAAAAAAAAAAAAATTTTGTTAACTACTATAGAATTTAGGACCTTGTAGCAGTTACTGTTTAGTCATCTAGTGGAAACACGAAAAATAAAATCTAAGACAGTGATTTTAAACAGGGTAATAATGATTCCCAGTGAGGGAATTCATCTGGCAACGTCTGGAGACATTTTTGATCCCCATCAAAAATACTACCGATATCTACTTGGTAGAAGCAAAGGATTCTGATTAACTTCCTCATAGGATACTCCCCATAACAAATAAATTTCTGGCTCAAAATTTCAATAATACCAAGATTGAAGAAGCTTGATCTAAATGTCTTGATCTGATTTTAAAATGTGTCATTTTAAGTGGAATAAATGGCCTTCAAATCAACAAATTCAGTTGAACTTCAAAATTAGAAATGTGTAGAGACAACCTGTGTATTTGTTTTTACACTTGGCAAAACTCACACTCACAGGAAAAATTTCAACCCAAACTGGTAAATTAATTTACCAAGATGGTAAATTAAAGTAGTGTTTTCTGGTAAAGAATATTAATAACTCTTTTCCTAAAATAAATCATAAGGAATAGTCTAGAAGAGAAATACATTTCCATAATTCCATAATTGCACCAGGTAATGCATCTCAAAACCTTGGAATGTCTGAAGCATACAGTACAAATTGAACTAAAATGAAGGAAGATATCAGACTTTAATAGTAACTGTCTTTCCAGAGACCTGAAGATAGTTATTGGAAGTGTGTTGTAGAAATCTTGGAAACCATGACTATATTTCTTATCGTAGATTAACACTGGAGAGCCAGAACCATATTCAATATTCTAGCTTATCCATCATCCATTCCAATCTCCTTCCTCTATAACTTCCTATCCTATATAAATTAGAAAGCAAAGAAATATATTCCCTGAGTTCATAGCAGCAGCTAGGGTTTCATGTGCGATTTAGAGTTCTATCATTGGCTGTATCATATGAGTATGGAATTAAAAACTGATTTAAAATAGAGAGAGAAACAAAAGATCAGAAAGACAGAGAAGAGAACAAAAGAGCAAGGCATCCACTTAGCAGGAGAGTGTGTAGTGACTTTGGAGCCAAGCTCTGCTGGTTTCTTTTTCTTCATATTTCAGAGGGCAAGTTGTGTTGAGAACATGTGACTGCCAGTTAATGTACCAGCTGCCTCAATCTCAGTCCTTGGTGTTGACTAAAGTGTGTTAAGTGTCCTGGGTGTTATCATGATGTAATTTAAAATAGGCAAAATATAGAAACAACCTAAATGTCCCACTCCCTAAGAGTGGGTCACTTAGATAAATGTACATTAATAGAATTTATCTGTCAACTTATAAAAGTATTATAGATCTGTGTTTTCAAGGAAAAATGTGATAATATAAATGTTTAGGCATTAATTTTTAACAGATACCAATATTTATTGAGAAACTACTGTATACTTGGTAAATGTTAACGTTTAGTAAATATTAACAGTGAATATTTCTGAATGAACCATATAGATAAAAGTTATTACCTTATTTCTTCACAGATTGCTTGATACTTTTTTTTTTTGCATCTTTTGTGTATAAGTATTTTAAAGAATTATTTAGGTATTTAAATCTCCTTTATCTTTAATACACTATTTTATCTCAAGTTAAACTTGCTGATATGTAAGTGAGTAGTCTTTATACACACATGTGCATACACTTGTTCTATTTAGGTGAGTCATATTTTATATACCTTTTACTGATGAAGTTAAAACAATATGCCTTCTTAAACAGCAACAGAATAAAAAGAATCAGGAAAAAGCAATTCTAAATATGTTGTAAAAATGGCACTATGCATTTATTCCAAATGGCTATGCATAAATGAGCATTTTTAATATGCAAGACATGGTTCTTAGTACTTTAGATGAATTCCCTTAATTAATCCTCACCCCAATCCAATACACTAGATTCAAAATCTAGTACTTTTTGTTGTTGTTGTTGTTGAGTCATTAAGTCATGCCTGATTCTTTGAGACCCAATATACTATACCACTTCAGGCTCCTCTGTCCTCCACTATCTCCTGGAGTTTTCTTAAATTCATGTCCATTGAGTTTGTGATGCTATCTAACCATCTCATTTTCTGCCTCCCCCTTACCTTTTGCCTTGATGAAGGTCCTTCCCATCATCAAGGTCTTCTCCAATGAATCAGCTCTTCACATCAGGTGGCCAAATTGTTGAAGCTTCAGCATCAATTCTTCCAATGAGCATTTAAGGTTGATTTGTTTTAGGATTGACTGGCTTGATCTCTTTGCAGTCCAAGAGTCTCTCAAGAGCCTTCTCCAGCACCACAATTCGAAAGCATTTACTCTTTGGCATTCAGCTTTCTTTATGGTCCAGCTCTCATATCCATACATATTGGAAAAGCCACCACTTTGACCATCTGGGAGTTTATTGGCAAAGTAATGTCTCTGCTTCTTAATACCTAGTCTAGGTTTGTCATAGTTTTCTCCTTTATATAATATCACTCAGAGAAGGTAAGTGCCTTTTCCAGTATATATGACCAGTATATGATAGACTTTGTTGACCTGAAAAAGAAAAAAAATCTCACAATGTAAAGGCTATGAGTTGAGTTTATTCAGTATCTTTCTGAGGACTATAACGTGAGAGACAGCTTCTCAGCTAGCTCTAAGGAACTGTCCTAAGGAGGAAAGAGAGGAGCCACGTTTTGTTGGTGAAAACATGTACTCAAACCTAGAAATAGCACCAGTAATAACAAAGTGTAGAAATTTCAGGTAAATCATATTAGTGCTTTTCTATACATGAGAAGATGTATGAACCTAGGATCATTTAAAACTTTCCTTCGACATGTGTTTTAACTTTCTAGCGATCAGTATCTAAAGCACAGAGTACTTCCTATTTTTCTCCAACCTGCATTTCTCTCAGGCACTCTGTCAGTAGGCACAGTGCAGTGGCTAATGCCTTGATCCTTCCCAGTAGCTCAGACAGTAAAGAATCTACCTGCAGTACAGGAGTCCTGGGTTCAGTCCCTGAGTCAGGAAGATCTCCTGGAGAAGAGTATGACAACCCACTCCAGTATGCATACCTGGAGAATGCCATGGACAGACCATGGGGTCACGAAGAGTTGGACTCAACTGATTGACAAACACTATGAACTGAAATGGTAGGCAATTTTTTTCTTTATAGGGCAGAAAATAGAAAACAGTCTTCTAGAACCACTGATTTCATGTTTTAAAATATTGTGTCTTTTTAGTCACCTATTATTTTATTTTTGGTACTTCAAAATTATCTTCCAAAAAGTTGTTCTTTCATCCTGCAAGAAATATAAAGATTCTAATAAACTCCTTACACCATTATCAATGCTCATTATCTCACCAGAATGTTAATGTCAGACTATGTGCTAGTATAGGGTAAGTCCTGAAAGTTTACCTTGCTTTTTGTAATGCAAGAGCCTGATTTAAACTTTGATTTCACAGACATTCACTTCAAAAAAGAATCCACTTCAATGATAGCCATCTCCAATAAACATAACACCTGACAGGCCTAGGTAAAGAGCCAGGTTGCTTTGTTTTAAAGATCTTGGTTTGCATTTATAACTGACTTTTGGATATTTTTTTCTCTTTCCACATTTTAAGTCTCCAGTATTTTAAATTCGCAAATAAAGAGTGAGATCTTGAAAGCCTTGGTCCTTATCCTTGACCCCAATAAAAGTAGAACCTCAGACTCTTGCACTCTCTCTTTCTGTCTCTAAACATGCAACCACCTTATGGAACCTAGAAGTGTCATGTAATATCCAGGACTTATAAGTAAGAAACCTATCAGTTTTTTCCAAGTTTCCTGATAGTTATTGCAAAGGACATCTTGCTGAAAGAACCATAAGGATAGGATCAGCCACAGCCTTAGTTATTGATAACTAATGACTGAGACCTACACAAACCATATATATTTGTGAATTTCTATATTTGTTTTCTCACAACACAAGGAAGAAACATAAACTTATTGTGCACACCTTCACATGTGTTGAGTTTAGTGTGTTTGGTTTATTCATGTTAACACCATAGTTGTAGTGAAATTCTGCTGCTTGTCCTTCATGAAGCTATGTAAACATATCTAGTTCATCATCATTACTTTCTGCCTTAAAAAAATGTTTGCTTTGGAATCTGTTTTTTGACTGGTGTTTAAAATTTACACTTTAAGAAAGGAGCATATCACAATGGCCACAGAGGATTATCATATTATAGCAATATATCACTGTACTTCAAAAGACTCCTTAAGAATACTAGATAAATATGTGAATCTGAGGGAAGTATTAACATGCATCCATCCTGAATTTGTGAAATAAAGATTTTTCTGTATGATCTGTACAATTTCTAATTAACATTCTTGTTTCTAATTGTCTGTATGATTCTTAGGAAGTCATACCCTTTCAAAGAAAAAGTTAATGATTTAAAGTTACACTCCTATTAGTTAAGTGATGGATGGTAGATAATTGTATTGTGAAAGATAACACCTAGATATAAAAACTGTCTCATTTTCACCAGCTTAGCACTGTTTTTTAATAAAGAACCAAAATGTTACCTTTCAAATGTTATTATTCACACTTTGTTTTATAAGCAAACACCACATAAAAGAACAAAGGTGACAATAGAGTATGAAGAATATTAGTATGAATGTGCTTGTATTTTTTCCCTGAATTTGCAAAAAATGCTAAATATATTAGTGCAGATCCAAGGCAAATGCGAGCAGATGAACTTTAAGCATAATATAAGAGAAAACACTATGAATTTCACCACAATGAGAATGTTTTTTAATACAGTTAATTAAATATAGTGTTCTCTGATTCCTAAATGTGTTAAATTAGAACCTCAGACTCTTGCATCTCTCTTTCTGTCTCTAAACATGCAACCACCTTATGGAACCTAGAAGTGTCATGTAATATCCAGGACTTATAAGTAAGAAACCTATCAGTTTTTTCCAAGTTTCCTGATAGTTATTGCAAAGGACATCTTGCTGAAAGAACCATAAGGATAGGATCAGCCACAGCCTTAGTTATTGATAACTAATGACTGAGACCTACACAAACCATATATATTTGTGAATTTCTATATTTGTTTTCTCACAACACAAGGAAGAAACATAAACTTATTGTGCACACCTTCACATGTGTTGAGTTTAGTGTGTTTGGTTTATTCATGTTAACACCATAGTTGTAGTGAAATTCTGCTGCTTGTCCTTCATGAAGCTATGTAAACATATCTAGATAATCATCATTTCTTTCTGTTAAAAACTGTTTGCTTTGGACTGTTTTTGACTGGTGTTTAAAATTTACACTTTAAGAAAGGAGAATATTTCCCAAAAACACAGAGGATTTCATATTATAGCAATATATCACTGTACTTTAAAAGGGTCCTAAAAACTAGATAAATAGGTGAATTTTGAGGGAAGTAATCAGATGCATCCTAATAATTGTGAAATAAAGATTTCCTATCATCTTACAAGTTCTACTAAAATTCTAGTTTCCAATTGTCTGTATGATTTTT
>JAIOJX010000026.1:298108-314134 GCA_022376925.1 Tragulus kanchil | reverse complement strand
CTGAGCCTCAGTCATCTCAAGTCCAGGTCTTGTTTTTGCTAATTGTATAGAGCTTCTCCATTTTTGGCTACAAACATTATAATCAATCTGACATCAGTATCGATTATCTGGTGATGTCCATGTTAGTCTCATCTCTTGTGTTGTTGGAAGAGGGTGTTTACTATGGCTCGTGCATTCTCTTGGCAAAACTCTGCTAGTCTTTGCCCGGCTTCATTTGTGCTCCAGGTCTTGCCTCTTACTGCAGATGTCTTTTCCTACTTTTGCTTTCCAATCCCCAAGGATGGAAAGGGCATCTTTTTCCAGTATTAATTCTAGAAGATGTTGTATGTCTTCATAAAACCATTCAACTTCAGCTTCTTCATTATTAGTGGTTGGGGCAGATACTTGATTCCTTAGATATAGAATGCTTTGCCTTGGAAATGGACTGGCACCATTGTTTCATTTTTTTTTTTTTTTAAAGATTTATTTATTTATTTATTTTGGGCGGGGATCGGGTTGGGGAAGGAGGGGAGCAGGCGGGCCACTTCTATTGGTCTTTCATTTCTCTATGTTCATCCGTCTTTGTTCTTTGGCTCCTGTGGGCCTCCCTTCACGGTGGCGTCTGTCGTTGCAGAGCGCTGGCTCTGGGCGCATGCGCTCCAGAGCTCTGGCTCGGTAATTGGACACATCAGTCCAGCCGCTCCGCGGCACGTGGGATCTTCCCAGGCCAGGGCTCGAACTGGCGCCCCTTGCACTGCAAGGCGGTGTCCTTACCCACTGGACCACCAGGGGAAGCCCCATTGTTTCATTTTTGAGATTGCATCCAAGTACTGCATTTTGAACTCTCGCTGACTGTGAGGGCTACTTTGTTTCTTCTGAGGGATTCCAGCCCACAGTAAGAGATATAATGGTTATCTGAATTAAATTCACCCAATTCTGTCCACTTTAATTCACTGATTCCTAAAATGTCAATGTTCGCTCTTGCCATCTCACGCTTGACCACTTCCAATTTACCTTGATTCATGGACCTAAACTTCCAGGTCTCTATGCAATATTGTCCTTTGCAGCATTGGATTTTACTTTCACTTCCAGACATATACACAGCTGGGCTTTGTTTCTTCTTTGTCTCCGCCTTTTCCTTCCTTCTGGCGCTATTTCTCTTTCTAAAGTAGCATATTGGGCACCTAATGACTTAGGGAGTTCATCTTTCAGTGTCATGAATTTTTTTTTTTTTTTTTTTTGCCTTTTCTTACTGTTCATGGGGTTCTCAAAGTAAGAATGCTGAAGTGTTTTGCTCTTTCCTTCTCCAGTGGAGCACATATTGTCAAAACTCTACACCATGACCCGTCCATCTTTTGTGGCCCTAAATGGCATGGCTTGTGGTTTCAATGAGTTAGACAAGGCCATGATCCATGTGATAATTTTGGTTAGATTTATTTGGTTGTGCTTTTCTTTCTGTCTGCCCTCTGATAGATGAGGTTATGAGTTTTGTGGAAGTTTCCTTATTGGGGGGACTGCATATTGGGAAAACTAGGTCTTCCTCTGAATGGCAAGCCCATGGTCAGTAAATCCTTAATTCAATTATCTGCTGATGAGTAGATCTGTGTTCCCTACTATGGGTAGGGATATAGTGACCTTCTCCAAAAGTACTTATGACAGCATGCTCTACTAGGACTGCTGTTTTCAATATCCATGACCCTGCGGCAGGCCACTGTTCACCCATGCCTCCAATGGAGACTCCTGAACACTCAGAGGCAATCTGTCTCAGTCTCTTGTAGGGTCACTTCTCCTTTCTCCTGGGTTCTGGTGCACACAAGGTGTCTTTGTGCCTTTCAGGGTCTGTTTCCCTAGTCCTGCTCAGTGACTCTATAGTCAGGCTCTGTCTACAGAAAGAAAATAGTCTGGCTTATAAACTCTGTCCATAAGCTCTGCCTAAAGAAAGAAAATAGAAAACTCTTGAATCAGGTCTCTCCCCTCAGCCTCCGCTGTTTCTACCCCTATGCCAGTGCTCCAGTCACCTCGGGCCAGCAGTCCTCCCTGGGAGGGAGGGAGGCAGCAACCAGCTGGACAGGTAGCTGACGGGGGGCGGTGGATCACCAGCAGTCCTGTGTGTTTGGCAGTGGCACCAGTTCATCTTCATGAGGTCTCCCCACCATATCCCTGTGCTCTAAGGTGGACAACAGACTGTGCGTTTGCACTGCTGTACTTGCATCTTCAGTGGGACTTGGAATTCCTGGAGAACTGCCTTTGTGAAAAGTTGACATAATTCCTTGAAATTCCATCTCTTTAGTTTTCCATTTTAGTCTGTTCCAAAGACATCAATAAACCGTGAACAAATTTAGTAATGAAGAGTTTGCTATTTCTTGGATGAAGGCTTTACTGTCAAGGACATGCTGGACCAAAATATTAATGAAGTTTCTTCTTATGATGATAAGGATGCCTTTTATGTTGTCAACCTGGGAGACGTTTTTGAGAAATATTTGAGATGGCTAAAAGTTCTTCCTCTGGTGACCCCTTTTTATACAGTCAAATGCAGCGATACCAGAACCATGGTGAAGACCTTAGTCACCATCGGGACAGAATAGACTGCGTCAGAAAGACTGAAATACAATTCGTGCATAGTCTCAGGATGTCTCCAGAGAGGATTATATATGCAAATCTTTGTAAATAAGTGCCTCAGATTAAATAAACTGCCAATGATGGAGTCCTGGTGATGACTTTTTTTTTTTTTTTTTTTTAATTTTAGACTCTTCTATTGGTTTTATCCATTCATTTTTGTCCATCTTTGTTCTTTGGCCTGCTTGGGCCTCCCATTGCCGTGGCCTCTCTCCTTGTAGAACACCGACTGTGGGTGCAAGAACTCTAGAGTTCTGGCTGGTAATTGGACTCACCAGTCTAGCCACTCTGTGGCACATGGGATCTTCCTGGACCAGAGATCACCTTGCACTGCAAGGCGGACTCTTTACCCCTGGCCCACCAGGGAAGCCCCAGATGATGACTTCTGATAGTGAAGTTGAGCTGATGAAAGTTGCCAGGTCACATCCAAAGGCCAAGCTGCTTTTGTGAATCACCACTGATGATTCCAAGGTGGTCTATCACCTTAGTGTCAAATTTGGTGCCACACTTAAAATCAGCAGGCTGCTTTTGGAGCAGGTGAAAGAGCTAGATATTGATGTTATTGCTGTCATCCTCCATGTGGGGAGTGGCTGTATGGACCTTGGGACCTTCACACAGGTCATCTCCAATGCCTGCTGTCTGTCTTCGACATAGTAGCTAAGGTTGGTTTCAACATGCACCTGCTTGATATTGGAGGTGGCTTTCCTGGATCTGAGGATGTAAAGCTTAAATTTGAAGAGATCACCAATGTAATCAACCCAGCTTTGGACAAGTATTTTCCATCAGAATCTGGAATGAGAATCATAGCTGAGCCACATAGATACTATGTTACATCAGCTTTCACACTCGAAGTTAATATCGTTGTCAAAAAAACTCATATTAAAGGAACAGACTGGCTCTGATGAAGAAGAGGAGTCAAGTAAACAGACCTTTATGGGCGGTGTGAACAATGTGGTGTACAGATACTTCAACTGCATTCTCTCTGATCACGCCCACATGAAGCTTTGTCTGCAAAAGAGACCCAAACCAGAGGAGAGGTATTACTCATCCAGCAGCTATGGGCTGACCTGAGACGGCCTGGATTGCATTGTCAAGTGTTGCAGCCTGCCTGAGATGCATGTGGGGGACTGAATGCTCTTCAAGAACATGGGTGCCTACACTGTCACTGCTTCCTCCACCCTCAACAGATTCCAGAGACCCACCATCTACTACGTAATGTCAGGGCCAATGTGGCAATTGATGAAGCAGATCCAGAACCAGGACTTCCCAGCTGGAGTGGAGGAGCTGGATGTTGGCGCTCTGCCCAAGTCCTGTGCCTGGGAGAGCAGCCTGAAGCGGCACTCAGCAGCCTGCACTTCCGCCCATATTAACGTGTAGATATGACTCTTGTAGCTGTTAATTGCAAGTTTAGCTTGATTTAAGAGTTTGGGGGCCATTTCAATTACTGCTAGCTCCCAGATGATGACTTCTGATAGTGAAGTTGAGCTGATGAAAGTTGCCAGGTCACATCCAAAGGCCAAGCTGCTTTTGTGAATCACCACTGATGATTCCAAGGTGGTCTATCACCTTAGTGTCAAATTTGGTGCCACACTTAAAATCAGCAGGCTGCTTTTGGAGCAGGTGAAAGAGCTAGATATTGATGTTATTGCTGTCATCCTCCATGTGGGGAGTGGCTGTATGGACCTTGGGACCTTCACACAGGTCATCTCCAATGCCTGCTGTCTGTCTTCGACATAGTAGCTAAGGTTGGTTTCAACATGCACCTGCTTGATATTGGAGGTGGCTTTCCTGGATCTGAGGATGTAAAGCTTAAATTTGAAGAGATCACCAATGTAATCAACCCAGCTTTGGACAAGTATTTTCCATCAGAATCTGGAATGAGAATCATAGCTGAGCCACATAGATACTATGTTACATCAGCTTTCACACTCGAAGTTAATATCGTTGTCAAAAAAACTCATATTAAAGGAACAGACTGGCTCTGATGAAGAAGAGGAGTCAAGTAAACAGACCTTTATGGGCGGTGTGAACAATGTGGTGTACAGATACTTCAACTGCATTCTCTCTGATCACGCCCACATGAAGCTTTGTCTGCAAAAGAGACCCAAACCAGAGGAGAGGTATTACTCATCCAGCAGCTATGGGCTGACCTGAGACGGCCTGGATTGCATTGTCAAGTGTTGCAGCCTGCCTGAGATGCATGTGGGGGACTGAATGCTCTTCAAGAACATGGGTGCCTACACTGTCACTGCTTCCTCCACCCTCAACAGATTCCAGAGACCCACCATCTACTACGTAATGTCAGGGCCAATGTGGCAATTGATGAAGCAGATCCAGAACCAGGACTTCCCAGCTGGAGTGGAGGAGCTGGATGTTGGCGCTCTGCCCAAGTCCTGTGCCTGGGAGAGCAGCCTGAAGCGGCACTCAGCAGCCTGCACTTCCGCCCATATTAACGTGTAGATATGACTCTTGTAGCTGTTAATTGCAAGTTTAGCTTGATTTAAGAGTTTGGGGGGGGGCCATTTAACTTAATTACTGCTAGCTCTGAAATGTCTATGTGAGAAGGGTTGGCACAGGTGTACCAATGAAGAAGACTGGGAGATGGGGTTACACTTATCTGTGCTTCTATGGAAACTATTTGAATATTTGTTGTATGCAGATTTTTATTCACATTTCAAACATGCTGGTGGACCCTCAGCTGCTGAGCAATTGTTTATGGCTTATGGCCGCATGGACCAGAAGCTTAAGTGTTGTGACCAGTTTTAACAAAAAGGAATAAAGTAGGGAGGAGACCAAGATGGCAGAAGAATGAGAGGAGGATTTCACCAGAGTCACCAGGAGCTAATCAACAAATGGAACAACCCCTACAAACCAGTCTATAGACGGCAAAAGAAGTCCTCAGGTCTACAGGGGGTAAGCCTGTAGAGGGCGAAAAAGACCAGAGACACAGAAAGCGGGGAAAGTAAAGACAAAAGAGCGCTCAATCTCCAAGGGAGGGAGGAGAGAAAGAGAGAACCTGGAAGAGGCACCCACCCAGTAACAGCCCACACAAGGGAGGCTAAGGAGAATAGCAGAACCTTGAGGAGAGTTAGGCAAAACTCTCAGGCCATAAACACCCCAGAGATGGAGACCGAGAAGCCAGAGCTTTCCCTGAGCTCCTATTCCCCAGTTCTCACAGCAAACCAAGTGGGGAGAGTACTGGGAAGTGCACCAGAATGGAAAGGTGTGCTCAGTGTGAGAATTCTGACAGTGAAAGTACTGTGACAGGGACGCCAGGCGGTCAGCTGAGACAGAACGCTATCAGGAAGTAGGAGACAAAACAGGGGGATCTCCTGCAGGACAGACTCTGGCAGTTCAGCAGGAACTCATTTGGGGAGACCCAGCCTACAACCAGGATAAAGACCCTCGCTCACACCTGCCACCTGGAGTGCAGGGAAAGGCTCACTGGGCATCTGGGAGGAGCCAGGCTCAGTCCCACCAGTGGTGGAGCTGCAGCAGGGATGCCAGGAGGACAGCTGAGACAGAACACTATCTGGGGTAGGAAACAGGACTGGGAAATCCCCCATAGGACAAAGTCCAGTGGCCCAACCCATGCCCGATCAGGGAGCCCCAGCCATCATCAGGGACAGAGAGTGGCATTCAGTCCCACCACCATAAAGGCTGCGACTGGAACAAAGAGCAGCTTTTGGGCAGGGACCTGCATTAGAACACTACCATGGTGCTGGGAACCAAACAGTGATTCCTCCACGGAACTGATTGCACCCACCCGGGCTGAAAGAAGTGCTGCAAAGTGAGACGCAGAGTGATACTCAGAGTACAGAGAGCGACTTGGCATAGAAACAGACACACTGTGGGGAAAACAGAGCAACCAGTCCCGCAAGGACCTACAAACTTGAAAGTTATTTTGACCAGTTTTAACAAAAAGGAATAAAGTAGGGAGGAGACCAAGATGGCAGAAGAATGAGAGGAGGATTTCACCAGAGTCACCAGGAGCTAATCAACAAATGGAACAACCCCTACAAACCAGTCTATAGACGGCAAAAGAAGTCCTCAGGTCTACAGGGGGTAAGCCTGTAGAGGGCGAAAAAGACCAGAGACACAGAAAGCGGGGAAAGTAAAGACAAAAGAGCGCTCAATCTCCAAGGGAGGGAGGAGAGAAAGAGAGAACCTGGAAGAGGCACCCACCCAGTAACAGCCCACACAAGGGAGGCTAAGGAGAATAGCAGAACCTTGAGGAGAGTTAGGCAAAACTCTCAGGCCATAAACACCCCAGAGATGGAGACCGAGAAGCCAGAGCTTTCCCTGAGCTCCTATTCCCCAGTTCTCACAGCAAACCAAGTGGGGAGAGTACTGGGAAGTGCGCCAGAATGGAAAGGTGTGCTCAGTGTGAGAATTCTGACAGTGAAAGTACTGTGACAGGGACGCCAGGCGGTCAGCTGAGACAGAACGCTATCAGGAAGTAGGAGACAAAACAGGGGGATCTCCTGCAGGACAGACTCTGGCAGTTCAGCAGGAACTCATTTGGGGAGACCCAGCCTGCAACCAGGAGAAAGAGCCTCGCTCAGACCTGCCACCTGGAGTGCAGGGAAAGGCTCACTGGGCATCTGGGAGGAGCCAGGCTCAGTCCCACCAGTGGTGGAGCTGCAGCAGGGATGCCAGGAGGACAGCTGAGACAGAACACTATCTGGGGTAGGAAACAGGACTGGGAAATCCCCCATAGGACAAAGTCCAGTGGCCCAACCCATGCCCGATCAGGGAGCCCCAGCCATCATCAGGGACAGAGAGTGGCATTCAGTCCCACCACCATAAAGGCTGCGACTGGAACAAAGAGCAGCTTTTGGGCAGGGACCTGCATTAGAACACTACCATGGTGCTGGGAACCAAACAGTGATTCCTCCACGGAACTGATTGCACCCACCCGGGCTGAAAGAAGTGCTGCAAAGTGAGACGCAGAGTGATACTCAGAGTACAGAGAGCGACTTGGCATAGAAACAGACACACTGTGGGGAAAACAGAGCAACCAGTCCCGCAAGGACCTACAAACTTGAAATCTGGCTCTCACTGAAACCTAAGACATAAGCAGCCACCCTGCCTCCACAACTGGCCCCCACCAGGGCAGACCTGGATCTCTGGGAGCACATCAAGAGCAAACTGGTGGAAGATCCACACACAGATGAGAAGATAGACTCACAACTAAGAATCAAGGCCGGCGGGTTTTTTTTATTTTTATTTTTTTGTTTTTTATTTTTTCTACAACAGCTTCCTCTCTCTTCAGTCAAACTGTAAAATTTTTTTATATCTACTATTTTCCTCTGTATACATATTTCCTTCCTTGCTGTCTCTCCTGCTGTACTAAATTGCAATATATACTAAGCTTTGTTATCTAACCCTACATTATCCTTGCAACATGATTCTATTCCTTTCCATTACCTATCCTCTCTCCTCCTTCTCTCCCACAACACGTGTCTTAGGTAAAAATTGCTTTCATTGCAATACTCCCAGCTGGCACCTTGCTCTAGATCTGTTTTTCCAGGCTGTGTTTTAATTAGCTTATATCTTAATGGTCAGTGGCCAACTTCAATTGTGTCATTGGCCATTGTACTTTATCCCTTTTAGATCGTTCAGGTTTGCTTGTAGATGTGTATGTGTGTACATTTTTCCATTAAGTTAGACAATATTTGCGTGATTTTATGATTGCCATCAAACAGGGATACACCTTTTGTCACTCATATGTTTATATTTGACCTAATACCACTGAACACAATAGCAAATCAAACATAGCCCACACTCCCTGGCAAGAGATCAAACCTGGGAAACTTGGAGTGGAAGTCCTGACTCTAAGACCTTACACTACCAAAGAACACACAGCACTAGAGAATATTCACCTACAAATAAGATTCAACACCACCCAACTAAGACACAAACCAATGAACCTTTCTACCAGGACAGAAACCAAAAGGAAGGGAGAACTCAAGCATGAAGCCTGGAAAAACACCTCAAACACACACACACACACACACACACACACACACGAACAAAAATGAACATAATAATGAAAAGACAGAGAAACACTGCACAAATGAAGGAACAAATGAGAGACACACAAATCCAAATGACCAAAGAGGAGATAGAAAAACTATCTGAAAGAGAATTCAGAAGAGTGCTACTATCAAGGATTCAAAACCCTGAAAATAAAACATTAGAGGAAATTAACGCACTGAGAAAAGACATACAAGAAATTAAAAATAAACGGATAGAGACAAACAACCCAATTTCTGAACTTAAAACATACTATGGAAAGACTCGATAGTATAGTGTCAGAGGGAGTAAAGGAGATAAGTAAGCTGGAAGACAGAATGGTGGCAATAGTCTCAGAGACCTCTGGGATAATATCAAACATACCAACATTAAAATTATAAGTGTTCCAGAAGAAGAAGTTACAAAGAAAGGGTATGAAAAAGTTGTTGAAGAGATTAAAGTTTAAAACTTCCCCAACATGGGAAAGGAAATAGTCAATCAATTCCAAAAAGCACAAAGAGTTCCATGCAAGATAAACCACAGGAGAAACACATCAAGACACATAGTAATCAAGCTAACACAGACTAAACACAACGACAATATACTTAGAGCACCAAGGCAAAAACAATAGGCAACACACAAGGGAAATCTTATACATTTAACTGCTGACCTCTCAAAAGACACATTGTAGGCCAGAAGAGAATGGCAAGACAAATTTAAAGTGCTGAGAGGGAATAATCTACAACAGAGAATACTCTACCCTGTAAGGATCTCATTCAGAATTGATGGAGAAGTCAAAAGCTTCACAGACAACTAAACGAAAAGAATTTTGTACCATGAAACCAGCCCTACAACAAGTGTTAAAGTGCCTCATATAGTCAATAAATACAAGAGTATGAGAAGTCCTACAAATCAAACCCCAAACATCTAATATGACAATAGAAGCATTCGTATCAATAATTACTTTGAATGTAAACAGACTAAATGCTCCAACCAAAAGACACAGACTGGCTGAAACACCACACCGAACAAAATGAACATAATAATAACACACAGCACTAGAGAATATTCACCTACAAATAAGATTCAACACCACCCAACTAAGACACAAACCAATGAACCTTTCTACCAGGACAGAAACCAAAAGGAAGGGAGAACTCAAGCATGAAGCCTGGAAAAACACCTCAAACACACACACACACACACACACACACACGAACAAAAATGAACATAATAATGAAAAGACAGAGAAACACTGCACAAATGAAGGAACAAATGAGAGACACACAAATCCAAATGACCAAAGAGGAGATAGAAAAACTATCTGAAAGAGAATTCAGAAGAGTGCTACTATCAAGGATTCAAAACCCTGAAAATAAAACATTAGAGGAAATTAACGCACTGAGAAAAGACATACAAGAAATTAAAAATAAACGGATAGAGACAAACAACCCAATTTCTGAACTTAAAACATACTATGGAAAGACTCGATAGTATAGTGTCAGAGGGAGTAAAGGAGATAAGTAAGCTGGAAGACAGAATGGTGGCAATAGTCTCAGAGACCTCTGGGATAATATCAAACATACCAACATTAAAATTATAAGTGTTCCAGAAGAAGAAGTTACAAAGAAAGGGTATGAAAAAGTTGTTGAAGAGATTAAAGTTTAAAACTTCCCCAACATGGGAAAGGAAATAGTCAATCAATTCCAAAAAGCACAAAGAGTTCCATGCAAGATAAACCACAGGAGAAACACATCAAGACACATAGTAATCAAGCTAACACAGACTAAACACAACGACAATATACTTAGAGCACCAAGGCAAAAACAATAGGCAACACACAAGGGAAATCTTATACATTTAACTGCTGACCTCTCAAAAGACACATTGTAGGCCAGAAGAGAATGGCAAGACAAATTTAAAGTGCTGAGAGGGAATAATCTACAACAGAGAATACTCTACCCTGTAAGGATCTCATTCAGAATTGATGGAGAAGTCAAAAGCTTCACAGACAACTAAACGAAAAGAATTTTGTACCATGAAACCAGCCCTACAACAAGTGTTAAAGTGCCTCATATAGTCAATAAATACAAGAGTATGAGAAGTCCTACAAATCAAACCCCAAACATCTAATATGACAATAGAAGCATTCGTATCAATAATTACTTTGAATGTAAACAGACTAAATGCTCCAACCAAAAGACACAGACTGGCTGAATGGATACAAAAGCAAGACTGTACACACACACACACACACACACACACACACACACGCTGTTTACAAGAGATCCACTTCAGACCTAGAGACACTCATAGACTGAAAGTGAGAGGATGGAGAAAGATATTCCATGCAAACGGAAATCAAAAGAAAGCTGGAGTAGCAATCCTCATATGAGACAAAATAGACTTTAAAATAATGAAGATTGCAAGAGACAAGACAGGTCACTACATAATGATTAGGGGATCTATCCAAGAGGAAGACATACCAATCATAAATATGTATGCACCCAACATGGGAGCACACAAATACATAAGTCAAATACTCTCAGACATAAAAGAAGAAATTGACAATAACACAATAATAGTAGGAGAATCTAACACCCAAATACCAATGGACTATAAAATGCCAATGGATTATCTAAACAGAAAATTAAATCAGGAAACACAAGCCTTAAATGACACATTAGAAGAGATGAATCTCACTGATATCTTTAGGACCATCCACCTAAAAGTAGAAGAATACAGTTTCTTCTCAAGTGCTCATGGAACATTTTCCAGGATAGACCACATCTTAGGCCACAAATCAAACCTAAGTAAACTCAAAAAAACTGAAATTATATCAGCCATCTTTTCTGATCACAATGCTATGAAACTACATAACAATTAAAAGAAAAGACCAGTAAAACCACAAATACATGGAAATGAAACAACACCAAAACAAAGAGATCCCTAAACAAATCAAAAGAGAAATAAAAGAAATTTGTAGAATAAAATCACAAACAAAACATGACAGTGCAAAACCTATGGGACACCACAGAAGCAGTGCTAAGAGGGAAGTTTATAGCAATACAATCCTACGTCAAGGAACAAGAAAAACATCAATAAGATAACCTAACTCTACACTTAAAACAACTGGAAAAAAAAAGAACAAAAAATTCCTTAAGTTATCAGAAGAAGAGAAATCATGAGAATCAGAGGATAAATAAATGAAAAAGAAATAAAAGAGGGAGATGCTGAGCAACTGCACAGCTTGGCAGAGAGGCAGAGCCACCACACAGCCAGGCAGAGGTGGGATGACTGTGCATCCCAGTGGAGATGTTGAACACTGGCATAGAGAGGCAGAGCACCAGTGCAAGGTAATACCTGGAGTGCTGAGAGCAACGTGGTGCAGAGATAGACACAGTGAAGAAAGCAGAAAAACTGGTTCTCCTAGGAAATGACCTCAGTAGAAATATAATACATGGCTGTAACTGCAACCTGAAATATAAGCAGCTGCTGCACCTCCACAACTGGCCCCTGGTAAGACAGAATCAAACCTTCTATGATGACTTCAGAATCAAACTCTAGCAAAACACCCCTATACAAAGAAGAAGATAAGGTCACAACTGAGAAGGAACAGATTTATTTATTTCATTTGCCCTGTTTTCTACTTATTTTTTTCATTTTTTTAACCACAATTTTCTCTGTCTTTGCTTTAACTCTTATAAATTATATTATCTACTGCTAATCCCTTTATAACTATTCCTTTCCTTGATTTATCTACTGCTTCCTCCCTTGTATATTAAATCTTTTTATATCCAAATCTTTGCTCCCTTTGCCTGCATAACCCTGCAACATGACTCCATTTCTTCGCATTACCTATCAATTCTCCTCCTTCTTTTCCCTACTATATTTGCTGCAGAATAACTACTTTAATTAAAGTTCTCCAGCCAAGATATTGTCCTAGTGTTGTTAGTTAGGGGGTATTTCAGTTAGGTTAGATCTTAGCAGTTGGATATCCGTTTGGGTTGCATCGTTTGCCAGAATAATCTCCTATACATTATCCTTTTAAGACTGTCTTGATTTGGTTATAGATATGTATGCATGTGTGTCATTCCATTATATTTGATAATATTGGCACAATTTTGTAATTGCCAGTTATCAGGGACGCACCTTTCATCTCTTATAGGTTTATATATAGACTAATGCCACTGAGTGTGATAACAAATCAGAGGTGTGATTGCCACACATTAGCCAATGATTAGGCCTAGGAATCCTGGAGAGAAAACAGTGACACCAAGATTCACATACAAAACATCAAAAAATGCATAACAATGAAAAGACAGAAATACTGCTCAAGTGAAGGAACAAACTATAAACATACAAACCCAAATGACTGAAGAAATAGACAAACTATCAGAAAGAGGATCCAGCAGAGTGATAATAAAGTTGATTCAAAACTCTGAAAACAAAACAATAGACGGAATTGACACACTGATGAAAGACTTACAAGAAATAATAATAATAAAAAAAACTAAACGAGACAAACAGTTGAATAGATGAACTTCAAAAACAACAAAAAGAGATAAACAACTCAATTGCTGAACTTAAAAATACTATGGAAAGACTCAATAGTAGAGTATTCGAAGCAGAAGCACACATAAGCGAGCGGGAAGACAGAGTGTTGGAAATAATGGCTGAAGAAAATAAAAAAGAGCAAAGAATGAGAAGAACTGAGGATAATCTCAGATACCTCTGGGAAGATGTCAAATGCACCCACATTTGAATAATAGGGATCACAGAAGAAGAAGATGAAAATAAAGGATATGAAAAAATTTTTGAAGAGATTATAGTTGAAAACTTGTTCAGTATGGGAAAGGAAACAGTCAATCCAGTCCAAGAAGAACAAAGAGTCCCATACAGCATAAACCCTAGGAGAAACACGCAAAGACACATACAAATCAAGCTAACACAGACTAAACATAAAGGCAGAATACTTAGAGCAGCAAGGGACAAGCAACAAATAGCATACAAGGGAAATCCTATACGTTTCACTGCTGATCTCTCAAAAGAAATCCCACAGGCCAGAAGAGAATTTCAAGACACTTTTAAAGCGCTGAAAGAAAAAAAATCTACAACCGAGAACACTCTACCCAGCAAGGATCTCATTCAAAATTGATGGAGAAATTAAAAACCTTAAAGACAGGCAAAACTGAAGAGAATTCAGTACTACCAAACCAGCTTTACAACAAGTGTTAAATGGACCTATATAGACAACAAATACAGGAGAAGAAAAAGATCTTTAAAACTACCCAGTCATACAATTTAATAAGATGACAATAGGATCATTTGTATCCGTAATCACCTTACATGCAAATGGACTACATTTGCATAACAATGAAAAGACAGAAATACTGCTCAAGTGAAGGAACAAACTATAAACATACAAACCCAAATGACTGAAGAAATAGACAAACTATCAGAAAGAGGATCCAGCAGAGTGATAATAAAGTTGATTCAAAACTCTGAAAACAAAACAATAGACGGAATTGACACACTGATGAAAGACTTACAAGAAATAATAATAATAAAAAAAACTAAACGAGACAAACAGTTGAATAGATGAACTTCAAAAACAACAAAAAGAGATAAACAACTCAATTGCTGAACTTAAAAATACTATGGAAAGACTCAATAGTAGAGTATTCGAAGCAGAAGCACACATAAGCGAGCGGGAAGACAGAGTGTTGGAAATAATGGCTGAAGAAAATAAAAAAGAGCAAAGAATGAGAAGAACTGAGGATAATCTCAGATACCTCTGGGAAGATGTCAAATGCACCCACATTTGAATAATAGGGATCACAGAAGAAGAAGATGAAAATAAAGGATATGAAAAAATTTTTGAAGAGATTATAGTTGAAAACTTGTTCAGTATGGGAAAGGAAACAGTCAATCCAGTCCAAGAAGAACAAAGAGTCCCATACAGCATAAACCCTAGGAGAAACACGCAAAGACACATACAAATCAAGCTAACACAGACTAAACATAAAGGCAGAATACTTAGAGCAGCAAGGGACAAGCAACAAATAGCATACAAGGGAAATCCTATACGTTTCACTGCTGATCTCTCAAAAGAAATCCCACAGGCCAGAAGAGAATTTCAAGACACTTTTAAAGCGCTGAAAGAAAAAAAATCTACAACCGAGAACACTCTACCCAGCAAGGATCTCATTCAAAATTGATGGAGAAATTAAAAACCTTAAAGACAGGCAAAACTGAAGAGAATTCAGTACTACCAAACCAGCTTTACAACAAGTGTTAAATGGACCTATATAGACAACAAATACAGGAGAAGAAAAAGATCTTTAAAACTACCCAGTCATACAATTTAATAAGATGACAATAGGATCATTTGTATCCGTAATCACCTTACATGCAAATGGACTAAATGTGCCAACCAAAGACGCAGACTGGCTGAATGGATAAAAAGCAAGACACATGTATATGCTGCCTACAAGAAACTCTCTTCACATCTAAAGACAATTATGGACTGAAAGTGAAAGGATGGAAAAATATATTTGATGCAAATGGAAATCAAAAGAACGCTGGAGTAGCAATCCTCATATGAGACAAAATAGACCCTAAAATGAAGAAGATTATGAAAGATAAGGCTGGACACTACATAATGATCAAGAAATCTATCCAAGAGGAAGATATGACAATCATAAATATCTATGCATCCAACCCAGGAGCACCTCAATACATAACACAAACACTTTCAAACATAAAAGAAGAGAGTGACAATGACACAATAATAGTAGGAGGCTTTAACACCCCTCTTACACCAATGGACAGATCATCAAAACAGAATTAATAAGGAAACATAAGCCTTAAATGACACATGAGAAGAGGTGGACCTCTTAGATATTTATAGGACCTTCCACCCAGAGATAAACCTATGGATACTTTATTTTTGACAAAGGAGGGAAAAATATAAAATGGGACAAAGACAGCCTCTTCAGAAAATGGTTCTGGGAAAATTGGACAGTTTCATGCAAGTAAATGAAGTTGGAACATTCTCTATCACCATACTCAAAGAAAAGTCAAGATGGATTAAAGACATAAATGTAAGACCAGAAACCATCAAACTCTTAGAGGAGAATATAGGCAAAAAACTCAAGGACATAAATCAAAGCAAGATCTCCTATAACACACCCTCTAGAATAACAGGAATAAAAACAAAAATAAACATTGGGACTTAATGAAATTTAAAAGCTTTTGCATAGCAAACAAACTTCAAACAAGGTGAACAGACAACCCACAGAATGGGAGAAAATAATAGCAAATTAAGCAATCAAAATAGAATTGATTTCCAATATATACAAGGAATTTAGACAATTCAACACCAATAAAATAAACAACCCAATCAAATGG
>JAIOJX010000026.1:43067-297608 GCA_022376925.1 Tragulus kanchil | reverse complement strand
TAAATATGACTTGCCAAGGACAGGACAATGAGGAAGGAATACCATGCATGCATAATAGTTTGCAGAAATACAATTGGCCCTGGGAAACCATTGTTTAAATTATGTGGGTCCATTTAAACATGGGATTTTTTTGGTAGTAACTGTTGAAATACTACATGATCTGAGGATGGCAGAATCAATGCATGTAAACCTTGGATATGGAAGAACTGCAAAGTATGTAGCCAAATATAAGTTATGCACAAATTCATGTGTCAAGTGTATTTCTTTTTAAGTCCTCTCAGTCTTCTCAGATGCACAAGATAACTTTCGCGATTTTTTGCCCTTAGTACAGCAACTAAAACATCAGTCAGGAAGTTGAATTTCTTGTGATGTGAATTGAATGTAACACAACTTTAAAAAATATTTATCCTGACATTACATTAATTTTGATATTTGCATTATGTGCTCAGTTCAGTCGCTCAGCCATATCTGACTCTTTGTGACTCCATGGTCTGTGCCACACCAGGCTTCCCTGTCTTTCAACATCTCCTGGTGCTTGCTCAGACTCATGTCCATTGACACAGTGATGCCATCCAACCATTGCGTCCTCTGTCATTCCCTTCTCCTTATGGTTTCTACATTTCCCAGTAACAGGGTCTTTTCCAATGAATCGTCCCTTTGTTGGCCAAAGTACTGGAGCTTCAGCGTCAGCATCTGTCCTTCCAGTGAATATTCAAGGTTGATTTCCTTCAGGATTAACCGGTTTGATCTTGCAGTCCAAGGAACTCTCAAGAGTCTTTACCAGCACCACAATTCAAAGGCATCAGTTCTTTGGTGCTCAGCCTTCTTTATGGTCCAACTCTCACATCCATACATGACTACTGGGAAAACCATAGCTTTGACTATATGCACTTTTGTCAGCAAAGTGATGTCCTTGATTTCTAATATGCTGTCTAGGTCTGTCATAACTTCTTCCAAGGAGCAAGTGTCTTTTAATTTCATGGCTGTAATCGCCATCTGCAGTGATTTTGGAGCTCAAGAAAATAAAACTCTGTTACTGTCCCCATTGTCTGCCCATCTATTTAAAGTGATGGGACCAGATGCCATAATCTTTGTTTTTGAATGTTGAGTTTTAGGCCAGCTTTTTCACTCTACATTTTCACCTTCACCAAAAGTTTTTTTAAGTTCCTCTTCTTTTTCTGCCATAAAGGTGGTGTTATCTGCATACCTTAGATTTCCCCTGGTAATCTTGACTCCAGTTCGTATTTCATTCAAGCCAGCATTTTGCATGATGTACTTTGCATATAAGTTAAATAAGCAGGATTCCTGTATACAGCCTTGACACACTTCTTACCCAATTTGGAATCTATGTCTTATATTATCGCAATAGTTTTTAATCTCATATTCCCACTCTAACAAAGAACTTTCAGGTCATCCTTTTCATTTATGATTGTTATTTTCCTACAAAAACATGCTGATCTCAAAGCACCTGGCTTTTAGATAGTGTTAGGGATCCACACATTAACATACTTACCACGGCAACCACAACTATGTGGCATTAACTGACCTTTCTGTGTTTTTTCACCAACCTCTCCAGGAACCTCCATTACAAATACAATAACAAGAGAACCTATTGATACTGGCATTTAAAAAGATATATAGATCACTGCAGTCGAATAGAGAGCATGGAAATAAACCCATACTTACATGGGCCAGTTCATCTACAACAAAGGATGTAAGAATATACAAATACAGCCTTTTCAAATAGTGGTACTGGGAAAATTAAACAACTACTTGCAACAGAATCACCCTGAACTATCTTCTCATAACATATGTTTCCTCAGGCGATAAGAGCAAAAGCAAAAATAAACAAATGTGACTACATCAAACCCGAAAACATTTACATAGAGAAGAAAGTAATCAAGAAAACATAAAGGCAACCTATTAAATGAGAGAAGATATTTGGAAACAATATATAACATAAAGGGTTAATATCCAAAAAAATGTGAATAACTCAAATAACTCAATATCAAAAACAATCTGGTTTAAAAATCAGCAGAGAATCTGAATAGTTATTTTTCAGAATGTGATATACAGATGGCAACAGGTATATGAAAAGATGCTCAACATCACTAGTCAGTAGGGAAATGCAAATGGACACCATGAGGTAGATACATTCATTTGTAACTTTTTTTTAGATTCCATATATAAATGACAACCTATGATATGTCTCTGTCTGACTTCACCCAGTATAACTGTCTCTAGATCCTTAACTAAAAAACAGAAATAGAGTCACAGATGTAGAAAACAAACTTATGATTACCAGAGGGCATGTGTTCAAGTAGCAATAAATTGCGAGAATGGGATTGATGTGTGCACATTAATATATATATATAATGAATAAATAATAAGGACTTACTATATAGCACAAGAAATTTTATTTGATAGCCTGTAGTTGTCTATATGGGAAAAAATCTAAAGTAAAAATATACACTTGTACATGCATAAGTGACTCACTTTGCAGTACACTTTAAATAAGACTGTAAATCAACTATACTCTACTTTAAATGTTAAAAAATGCAAAGAGATACCTCTTCACTCTTATCACAGTGTCTATCATCAAAAAGACAACAAATAACAAGTGATGGCAAGGTTTTGGAAAATAGGAAGCCCTTGTGTCCTGTTTATGATGAAAAACAATCTGGATATTCTTCAAAGAGGTAAAAATAGAACAGCAGTTTCACTTCAGATATTTATCCAAAGGAAGCAAAATTGCTAATTCAAAATGTAAGTGTACTACAATATCCTTTCCAACGTTATTGGCAGTAACCAAGTAATGAAACCAACATAAGTGTCCATCGAAAGACAAATGTATAAAGAAGATGTGGTATATGAATACTGTGGAATAATAGCCAGTCATTGAAAAACATGATCTTTCTATTTGGGTCAATGTGGATGTATCTAAAGAGTACTATGGCAAGTGAATTAAATCACACACAGAAAGACAAATACTGCACAACATTACTTATATATGGAATCTGAAAAAAGGGAAAAAAACACTCAAAGCAAAATAAGGCATTGTTACAGAGAATAAATGAGTTGTTGCCAGAAAATGGCAGGGCGGCAGTTAGAGGGTAGCCAAACTAGGAGAAAGGATTAAACATAATCCTCCAGTTATATATCAAGTAAGTCATGTGTATATAATATACAGCACAAGTATTATGGTCAGTAATTTTCTGATACTTTGTACAAGACAGATGGTTGCTAGAATTTTCATGATTATTATTTGACAATCGAATGTACAATGTCAAATCATTATGTAGCATTCCTGAAAATAACATAACATGTACAAGTCAATTATATTTCAATTAAAATTTTTTCCCTTTTTTATGTTATAACATCTTGTTTATATCTTCATTAGAATATTTAAAATTTCTTACTATATAGCACAAGAAATTTTATTTGATAGCCTGTAGTTGTCTATATGGGAAAAAATCTAAAGTAAAAATATACACTTGTACATGCATAAGTGACTCACTTTGCAGTACACTTTAAATAAGACTGTAAATCAACTATACTCTACTTTAAATGTTAAAAAATGCAAAGAGATACCTCTTCACTCTTATCACAGTGTCTATCATCAAAAAGACAACAAATAACAAGTGATGGCAAGGTTTTGGAAAATAGGAAGCCCTTGTGTCCTGTTTATGATGAAAAACAATCTGGATATTCTTCAAAGAGGTAAAAATAGAACAGCAGTTTCACTTCAGATATTTATCCAAAGGAAGCAAAATTGCTAATTCAAAATGTAAGTGTACTACAATATCCTTTCCAACGTTATTGGCAGTAACCAAGTAATGAAACCAACATAAGTGTCCATCGAAAGACAAATGTATAAAGAAGATGTGGTATATGAATACTGTGGAATAATAGCCAGTCATTGAAAAACATGATCTTTCTATTTGGGTCAATGTGGATGTATCTAAAGAGTACTATGGCAAGTGAATTAAATCACACACAGAAAGACAAATACTGCACAACATTACTTATATATGGAATCTGAAAAAAGGGAAAAAAACACTCAAAGCAAAATAAGGCATTGTTACAGAGAATAAATGAGTTGTTGCCAGAAAATGGCAGGGCGGCAGTTAGAGGGTAGCCAAACTAGGAGAAAGGATTAAACATAATCCTCCAGTTATATATCAAGTAAGTCATGTGTATATAATATACAGCACAAGTATTATGGTCAGTAATTTTCTGATACTTTGTACAAGACAGATGGTTGCTAGAATTTTCATGATTATTATTTGACAATCGAATGTACAATGTCAAATCATTATGTAGCATTCCTGAAAATAACATAACATGTACAAGTCAATTATATTTCAATTAAAATTTTTTCCCTTTTTTATGTTATAACATCTTGTTTATATCTTCATTAGAATATTTAATTCTTATTTGCATCATGATTAGTTCATTCATTTATTCAATGAGTATTTTGTTGTCTAGTATGTGTTGGATGTTTCCTGTGTGCCCTCTACTGGCTTATAAATTCTTTTAGAATAAGTTGTATGTTCGCTTATTATTTCATCAGTGTCTAGGAAGATATTTTTCTGAGAAATACGTGCAATGTGTTTATAATTTAAAAATAAGTAAATTATGTAAGTGTAGTTCTCAGGGATGATTTATTTTTATTTAAGAAGCTTAGATAAGACAGTTATGTATCTCAAATAAGAGCAAATTCAGTTAAGTTGTCTTTTTAAAAATATGTTCAGGAAAACCTATGCTCAAGCATTACTCTCTCATAACCAGAGTCATCTAATGTATTATATTTAATTATGTGTTTTGCAGTTGAAGAGTCCTATTGAAAGAAAGAAAATGCATGCAAAGACATAGAATGATGAAACTTTGTGATATTTATTAGGTTATGGGAAAAGAGTTGAAAAATTGGAGTAAATGGGCTACATCTGTGAAAAATTAGTCATAGTGGGGAGAGGGGGTGAGGGCTATTATTAAATTTTGTATATCCATCCAGATAGTGGGTCTAGAACTAATGCAAAATATATAATGTAGAGGTAGAGTCGTATTTTGAGTTAAAAAAGTGAGAAGATACTTGCTAGGAGAGAGTTCTTAGGAATGCTGCAGAGACTGAATAAACTCTCAATTGTAACTCCTTAATAGTAAAGCTGTAGTGTAAATATAACATTGAACTAAATTATTTCTAAGGTTCCTTTTGTGAGTAAATGATACTTCATTTATCTAATAATATTCCAATTTTTCAGTTTTTCTTTATTTTAGGATTTCACTGTTTTCATTGTAGCTAGAAAGAATGACATGTAAGTGAATATAATATTAAACGTTTGTGCTAAATAATGGTTTTGAAAGTAAAAATATTTCTGAAGTGTAGACTTTCAGAGATTTAAAAATTTTATTAAAGATTTATTTATTTATTTTGGGTGGGGGTTGGGTTGGGGAGGGAGGGGAGCAGGCGGGCCACTTCTATTGCTCCTTCATTTCTCTATTTTCATCTGCCTTTTTCTTCATTAGAATATTTAATTCTTATTTGCATCATGATTAGTTCATTCATTTATTCAATGAGTATTTTGTTGTCTAGTATGTGTTGGATGTTTCCTGTGTGCCCTCTACTGGCTTATAAATTCTTTTAGAATAAGTTGTATGTTCGCTTATTATTTCATCAGTGTCTAGGAAGATATTTTTCTGAGAAATACGTGCAATGTGTTTATAATTTAAAAATAAGTAAATTATGTAAGTGTAGTTCTCAGGGATGATTTATTTTTATTTAAGAAGCTTAGATAAGACAGTTATGTATCTCAAATAAGAGCAAATTCAGTTAAGTTGTCTTTTTAAAAATATGTTCAGGAAAACCTATGCTCAAGCATTACTCTCTCATAACCAGAGTCATCTAATGTATTATATTTAATTATGTGTTTTGCAGTTGAAGAGTCCTATTGAAAGAAAGAAAATGCATGCAAAGACATAGAATGATGAAACTTTGTGATATTTATTAGGTTATGGGAAAAGAGTTGAAAAATTGGAGTAAATGGGCTACATCTGTGAAAAATTAGTCATAGTGGGGAGAGGGGGTGAGGGCTATTATTAAATTTTGTATATCCATCCAGATAGTGGGTCTAGAACTAATGCAAAATATATAATGTAGAGGTAGAGTCGTATTTTGAGTTAAAAAAGTGAGAAGATACTTGCTAGGAGAGAGTTCTTAGGAATGCTGCAGAGACTGAATAAACTCTCAATTGTAACTCCTTAATAGTAAAGCTGTAGTGTAAATATAACATTGAACTAAATTATTTCTAAGGTTCCTTTTGTGAGTAAATGATACTTCATTTATCTAATAATATTCCAATTTTTCAGTTTTTCTTTATTTTAGGATTTCACTGTTTTCATTGTAGCTAGAAAGAATGACATGTAAGTGAATATAATATTAAACGTTTGTGCTAAATAATGGTTTTGAAAGTAAAAATATTTCTGAAGTGTAGACTTTCAGAGATTTAAAAATTTTATTAAAGATTTATTTATTTATTTTGGGTGGGGGTTGGGTTGGGGAGGGAGGGGAGCAGGCGGGCCACTTCTATTGCTCCTTCATTTCTCTATTTTCATCTGCCTTTTTTCTTTGGCTCCTGTGGGCCTCCCATCGCAGTGGCATCTGTTGTTGCTGAGCTCCGGCTCTGGGCACATGCGCTCCAGAGCTCTGGCTCAGTGATTGGATACATCAGTCCAGCCGCTCCGCGGCACGTGGGATCTTCCCAGGCCAGAGATTAAACCTGTGCCCCTTGCACTGCAAGGCGGTGTCCTTACCCACTGGACCACCAGGGGAAGCCCTCAGATATTTAAAATTTTTATTTTCAAATGTTTATAAGATTTCAGAGCCTATACAATATTCAATGGTTCACTTTGGCTTCACATACAACTTTTTTTTTTTTTTTTTAAGATTTATGTATTTATTTATTTAGGTGGAGGTGGGGTGGGGAGGGAGGGGAGCAGGCGGGCCACTTCCATTGGTCTTTCATTTCTCTATTTTCATCCATCTTTGTTCTTTGGCCCATGTGGGCCTCCCATTGCGGTGGCCTCTGTTGTTGCAGAGCACCGGCTCTGGGCGCATGCGCTCCAGAACTCCAGCTCGGTAATTGGACGCATAAGTCCAGCCGCTCCGTAGCACGTGGGATCTTCGCAGGCCAGAGATAGAACCGGCTCCCCTTACACTGCAAGGCGGTGTCCTTACCCACTGGACCAACAGGGAAGCCCTACAACTATCTTTTTAAATTTATTTTCTTGTTTTAATTGAAATGTAGTTCATTTACAGTACTGTGTTAGTTTTGTTTGTACAGCAAAGTGATTCACTATATATATATATATATATATATATATATATATATATATATCTCCTTGTTATTTTAGGTTTAGGAGTATAGATATAAGTTTGTGCTTAACACATGTGACTTTCTTAATAGAAGTACTATTCTATAATATTTGTAAAGATGAAGCATACTTAACATAATTAGATGATTAAAGATATACCTGGGCTCATGTACTTTATGCATTTGACGATTTTCTTTTTTAATATATTCTCCATTCTTAGCCAAAACATTTGTATAATGTTTATAAAATGCCAAGACAAGCCCTAGTTTAAAAAATATGATTATGAAACAATGAAGTCTATTTTAGTATAACATATGATATCAATATGTTTAATAAAGAAATTTAATGTAAGGCCATCTATTTAAAAATAAGTGTAATTGATATAGGTTTCAAAAGTCCAGAGAAGGAGCAATTCACTCAGTCATTCTGCTGATTGCCATGAGTTTAATAGGGGCACATAACCACCATGAGTCTCAATTTCCTCATCTCTTTAGTGAGGATATCAGTGCAGATTATTTATGCACTTCAAACATATAATTTTATAAATTTCCTCATGTATTCATTATCAAATAAAGTACATTTCAAATGCTTTAGGAAACAGGCAACCTTTCTTTTAATGAAAGATATAGTGGCACCTTTAGCAATATTTGTTAACTCTCAAATATCTAGCTTTAGAATTAATATTTTAATTATCCCTTGTCTTTCTATTGAACATTTTTTAGCCATTTTGCTACTTATTAATATCAGAGGACTTGTGAGGAATTGGGAAACTTAAATGAGCAACACTGCTATTATATAATCCTTTTAAAAACATAAGAGCAAAAATGGATTAAAATGAGACCTTTGAATTAATCATGAATTGAAGAATTCTCATTGCACCAAATCATTATGACTTTGCTATTAAGACTATGCAACATCCTGTTGAGAATTTTATTCTCAACACCTAAGGATAATATCAATTTTGAAAAATGCTATATAATAACAATTATACAATTACTGATAGATTAGGTGATTAGAACTCTATCTAACACAAATATTAGAGTTGGCCTCGAAAAATGGCCATGCATTTAAATTGAATAGCTAAGGCTGGAACCAAGTATTCTATAATAATATAATTTATTTTAAGAAGAAAACAGTTTTATCTGAATGTAAGAGAGCATAAAATGAGAGATATGTTACATAAACATCTAACTTAATTAGTGATTAATGTATTCATGACTTCATTTAATATTCATAACACAATTATATTTTAGTACAATGGTAGAAAGATAAAATATAATCAAACATATATTAACATACTATAATACAAATTTTATGTACTTTCTTTTTAATATATTCTCCATTCTTAGCCAAAACATTTGTATAATGTTTATAAAATGCCAAGACAAGCCCTAGTTTAAAAAATATGATTATGAAACAATGAAGTCTATTTTAGTATAACATATGATATCAATATGTTTAATAAAGAAATTTAATGTAAGGCCATCTATTTAAAAATAAGTGTAATTGATATAGGTTTCAAAAGTCCAGAGAAGGAGCAATTCACTCAGTCATTCTGCTGATTGCCATGAGTTTAATAGGGGCACATAACCACCATGAGTCTCAATTTCCTCATCTCTTTAGTGAGGATATCAGTGCAGATTATTTATGCACTTCAAACATATAATTTTATAAATTTCCTCATGTATTCATTATCAAATAAAGTACATTTCAAATGCTTTAGGAAACAGGCAACCTTTCTTTTAATGAAAGATATAGTGGCACCTTTAGCAATATTTGTTAACTCTCAAATATCTAGCTTTAGAATTAATATTTTAATTATCCCTTGTCTTTCTATTGAACATTTTTTAGCCATTTTGCTACTTATTAATATCAGAGGACTTGTGAGGAATTGGGAAACTTAAATGAGCAACACTGCTATTATATAATCCTTTTAAAAACATAAGAGCAAAAATGGATTAAAATGAGACCTTTGAATTAATCATGAATTGAAGAATTCTCATTGCACCAAATCATTATGACTTTGCTATTAAGACTATGCAACATCCTGTTGAGAATTTTATTCTCAACACCTAAGGATAATATCAATTTTGAAAAATGCTATATAATAACAATTATACAATTACTGATAGATTAGGTGATTAGAACTCTATCTAACACAAATATTAGAGTTGGCCTCGAAAAATGGCCATGCATTTAAATTGAATAGCTAAGGCTGGAACCAAGTATTCTATAATAATATAATTTATTTTAAGAAGAAAACAGTTTTATCTGAATGTAAGAGAGCATAAAATGAGAGATATGTTACATAAACATCTAACTTAATTAGTGATTAATGTATTCATGACTTCATTTAATATTCATAACACAATTATATTTTAGTACAATGGTAGAAAGATAAAATATAATCAAACATATATTAACATACTATAATACAAATTTTATGTACTTTCTTTTTATAAAGTGAGATAAAGCAAAATATTTTATGGTCATATCATTTGGATGGCTGTTTATCAAAATTAAAGAATTATAAAAACAACTATTGATTTTTCAGTCATAAAAATGCTTACTAATCTTTATGTGACATATTAGCATATAAAATATGTACAAAAATACAATAGCTAGAACATGAAAGGAACCTAGATGCCCATCGATGAACGAATGGATACAAAAGCTCTGGTACATATATATGATGGAATACTACACAGCTGTAAAGAGAAATGCAGAAGAATCAGTTCTAATGAGGTGGCTGGATCTAGAACATATCATAAAAAGTGAAGTCAGTCAGAAAGAGAAGGACAAGTACAATATACTAACACATATATATGGAATCTAGTAGGATGGTGATGATGGCACATGCAGTGAAGTGACAGAAAGACAGACATGGACAGTGGACATATGGACATTGTGGGGAAGGAACAGAAGGTGGGAGGTGTAAAGGAAGTAGCATGAAGGCCTGTACTATCATAAGTGAAGAAAATAGCTATAGTCATTGCTCTCAGATTAAAGGGGATCCTTCAGGGGTGCTGTGTGATGGTTGGGAGGGGTGGGAAGGAGTGGGATATACATATGACTAACCTGAGAACATACATATCTGTAAACAACAAAACTCTGTAAAAGTTAAAAGCAAAATAAAGGTTTAAAAAAATTATGGCTGAAAAAAAATAAATAAATAAGTAAATAAAATATGTATAAAAATTGAAGACAGTCATTATTTTTCTTCCTTTGTTGTGTTTGGTCATATAAACCAATGTCTAAATATATCTGGGCTTCCCTGGTAGTTCAGTGTAACGAACCTTCCTACCAGTGCAGGAGATACCAGTTAGATCCCTGAGTCAGGAAGATCACCTGCAGAAGGAAATGGGAACACACTCCAGTATCCTTGCTGGGAGATCGTATGGACAGAGCAGGCTTGTGGGCTATAGTCCATGGGGTCACAAAAGAGTCAAATGCAACTTACTGGCTACACAATGATAAATAGCATCTATATAGGTCTATTTGTTATTTTATTACTATTTAGCTGATTTCTTGTCATGAATAGGTATTGATTTTTGCCAGATACTTTTTTTAATATATATTGAGTCTTTGCAAAACATGTTTTGCATTTTCTAAAAATGGTTATAGAAACATTTTCCAGCCAACCTGCTTTCTATAGTGTGACCTTGACAAGTGGAGCTTATTCTTCTAGTGTCTTGAATATGAGCAGACCTTGGTAACATTTTGTTTAATAAAATGTGGGGGAAATTATAATCAGTATTATGGTTGATTATGAAGATAGTCATTTCCCAGGCAGTAGTTTCTTCTACTTGACACTTAGAAGACAAAAAACAAATGCATTTGAATATCAGAAATGTGAGTGATAATGCCATCATGGTAGTAGGTTTTTCAGCCTCAGACACCTCAACTAAAGCCAAATGAATCAAAGAATCACCCAGCTACGTTTTTCCTGAGTTCTTGACCCAAAGAGCAGGGTCAAAATGAAGTATTGCTTTAAGCAACTAGTTAACAGAGTAGCTGGCAATATAGCAGTAAGTAAGAAAATATATACCACTCGAGAGTATAATAGATCTTTCTCTTTATATTTAATTAATGTGGTCAAAACTATATTGTTTGAATTTCAAATATTGAAATAAACTTATATTCCTGAAATATGCCAAGGGTGGTTTGTAGGTAGATGTTTACTAAGAGGATAAATTAAGAGCAAGGGGATTCTTCTGGCACCCACAAGTTCATTCTCTAAGTATGAGAGTCCGTTCTTTCATGGTTACCAGAGGGGAAGTGTTGGGGAGTGTCAGATAAAAGAGCAATTAGATATTTGGGAATTGATAGGTATACAGTGCTGTATTTAAAACGGATAACCAACAAGGTGCTACTGTACAGCACAGAGAAACCTGCTGGATATTATGTAGCAACCTAAATGGAAAAAGAATTTGAAAAAGAATAGATACACATATATGTATAACTGAATTACCTTGCTATACACCTAAATCTAACACAATATTGTTAATCTACTGCACTCCAATATAAAATTTAACACTTAAAATTAAAAAAGAGAGAGAAGAGATTCTTACTGAAGGTAGGCAGATAACAAGATATCAAGAGCTATGGGGGTGGTGGATGAGGAATTTGATCAAATACCCACGAAGAAATACTAAATTGACTTAGATTCTTTCTACAAACGGGTAATGTAGCCTTATCAAGGAAAGGGACCAAAGTCAACGCCAAGTTGAGAGAGGGTTCCCAAGGAGTCCGACTAATGTTTGGTTAAGGAGAGAGCATTTCTGGTAGCTCAGATGTTCCTCAGTGTCTCCCAGAGCTAGTCCAAGTTTGATTTCATTGCATCAGTGATGCCATCCAGTAATTTCATCCTTTGACCATCTCTTTTCCTTCTGTCTTCAATCTTTCCTAGCATCAGGGTATATTCCATTGAGTTGGTTCTTTGGATCATGTGGCAAAGGTGTGTAAATAACCATCTTAGAAAGGTAGCTCAATCATTCTTAGTATTATATGTAAAGACAATAAAGCATTTTTATCATAAGATTATGGTGAAATTTAACATGATTCTTCCCCACATCACCATACTGTACAGTTGATACCAAAAATTAAATATACATAAATTATTAAGATCAAGTTTTAATGGCTTTTTTTGACAAAGTTAAAACGTGTGTCCTTAAACTTCTAAATGATCCTTGTAATATAGAAATTAACTGCTGCTTCATGTCTGCGTCTATGGGAAAAAAATAAAATGATAGCATAGTCTGGATCTAGAAATATAGAATATACTGACAGGCTGATTAAACACTGAAAAACAAACTCATCAACTCTTCTTCCAGAAGTGCTTACATTAAAGAATATTCCTCTGTCTAGAAAGATTTATGTCTATACATTTCAGGCAGGTGCCTAAGCCAGCAATTTTCATTTTCTTTCTGCTAAGTGTGCAATAAACCTGGTATCCTTTTTTGAGTGAGGATGAGTGGGGATGAAATAGACAATGGATCTGGTCTGTTGGGTGTACTATAGACGCAGAATTTGAAAAAGAATAGATACACATATATGTATAACTGAATTACCTTGCTATACACCTAAATCTAACACAATATTGTTAATCTACTGCACTCCAATATAAAATTTAACACTTAAAATTAAAAAAGAGAAGAGATTCTTACTGAAGGTAGGCAGATAACAAGATATCAAGAGCTATGGGGGTGGTGGATGAGGAATTTGATCAAATACCCACGAAGAAATACTAAATTGACTTAGATTCTTTCTACAAACGGGTAATGTAGCCTTATCAAGGAAAGGGACCAAAGTCAACGCCAAGTTGAGAGAGGGTTCCCAAGGAGTCCGACTAATGTTTGGTTAAGGAGAGAGCATTTCTGGTAGCTCAGATGTTCCTCAGTGTCTCCCAGAGCTAGTCCAAGTTTGATTTCATTGCATCAGTGATGCCATCCAGTAATTTCATCCTTTGACCATCTCTTTTCCTTCTGTCTTCAATCTTTCCTAGCATCAGGGTATATTCCATTGAGTTGGTTCTTTGGATCATGTGGCAAAGGTGTGTAAATAACCATCTTAGAAAGGTAGCTCAATCATTCTTAGTATTATATGTAAAGACAATAAAGCATTTTTATCATAAGATTATGGTGAAATTTAACATGATTCTTCCCCACATCACCATACTGTACAGTTGATCCCAAAAAATTAAATATACATAAATTATTAAGATCAAGTTTTAATGGCTTTTTTTGACAAAGTTAAAACGTGTGTCCTTAAACTTCTAAATGATCCTTGTAATATAGAAATTAACTGCTGCTTCATGTCTGCGTCTATGGGAAAAAAATAAAATGATAGCATAGTCTGGATCTAGAAATATAGAATATACTGACAGGCTGATTAAACACTGAAAAACAAACTCATCAACTCTTCTTCCAGAAGTGCTTACATTAAAGAATATTCCTCTGTCTAGAAAGATTTATGTCTATACATTTCAGGCAGGTGCCTAAGCCAGCAATTTTCATTTTCTTTCTGCTAAGTGTGCAATAAACCTGGTATCCTTTTTTGAGTGAGGATGAGTGGGGATGAAATAGACAATGGATCTGGTCTGTAGTGTGATGTACTATAGACGCAGAAGGTGACTAGTAATAAAAGAGAGTGCAAAAAATAAAACAATCCAAAGAAGTAAAGTTCAGGCACTGGAAATAAATTCTGAAGCAAGTAAGAGGTGGAAAAATCTCTTGAGGCAATGTTATAAGATCTAGATTTGAAGTAGAGAGTCTTTTATAAAATACGAAAGGAGGAGCTCTTAGTCAGAAAGAGGGTTGTTAAGGGAACTGAGGTAGTCTAACAAATTAAACAAGTATTAGTGTTAGCAAAAGAGTATAAGATTTAGAAGTGTAAGGTGTTCAGAAATGTTTCACTCATCATTTAACAAAAGGGACTTTAAAGAACAGAAAGCAGTTGTAAAGTTAACTTTTGTGGGTCTAGTAAGAAATATCAAAGACATTGTGCCATAAGAAAACTTTAAGACAGAAAAATTTGCCTGACATTAGCCAATAAGACAGAAATTGAGAAAAAAAAAAAAGCCTTGATGTTGCTGAAGTGTACGTACAGTTTATGATAATTTATATAAAACTTTTGGCCTAAAAGAAGAGAGATCAGTTTTGTTTTGATTTTAAAATTTCAACTATGTACCTGAATCTCTCCATGTCTATACTTATTCTCAAATTTTTAAATTAGATAAGTTAATGAATAGGCTTTTCACTTTAACTCATCCCTGACATCCATATTAATGCAGATTCCTATCTTGCCTACCATTGATTTAGTTTAATTTTAGACAGTTTTATTAAAGTATAATTCATATACCCAAAACTAGACAGGCTTAATGTGTAGAATTTGATGAATTAAAGATATGCAAGCACATCACCACAACATAGCCAGCACCTCCAAAAGTATCCTCCTCTTCTTTGGATGTTTTTGTTTATTCTTTTTTGTTTTTGTGCAATAAGAACTTTTAACATGAGATCCTAATTTTTAATAGTACAGTACTGAGCTTTTAATTGCAGACCTATCTAGGAGATATAGATTGGATTCAGTTTAAGACCATCTAAGTGAAGTGAATATCACAATAAAGAGAGTCAAATGAACTTTTTGGTTTCATGGTGCATATCAAAGTATGTTTATATTATGCTGTAGTCTATTGTGTGTAACAGAATTATATCTAAAGAATAGATACCTTTATTGGAAAGTATTTTCTTGCTAAAAAAAATAAAGCTAAGCCATCCTCTGAGCTTTCAGTGAGTCATAATCCTTTTGCAACAGTAATATCGAATAAAGATCACCATCGCAGACGGCCATGAAAATATAATAATAAAGGAATAGTTTGAAATATTGCAAGAATTACCAAAATGTAGCACAGAGACATGAGGTAAGAAAATGATGTTGGAAAAAAATTTTGCCAATAGACTTTCTTGAGATAAGATTGTCACAAAACTTCATTTTCTAATTAACACAATATCTGAAAAGGACAATAAGTTAAGTGCAATAAAACAAAGTATGCCTGTATGTTGTACCTCTGGAATTTATTCACCTTACAAAACTGAACTTTCATACCCATTAAACAACTCCCCATTTACCTCTACCTCAGGCCCTGGCAATTCTGATTCTAGTCTTTGTTTCTGGGCTTGACAGCTTTTAGACTCCTCATATGATGAATCATTTCCAGTTTTTATGTTGTCCTTCTGTTTGACTCATGTTGCTACATATGGCAGGAATTCCTTTTATTCATAGCTGGATGACATTCCATTTTTCACTTAGTCATAATGATCCCTGCATGATAATTTATATAAAACTTTTGGCCTAAAAGAAGAGAGATCAGTTTTGTTTTGATTTTAAAATTTCAACTATGTACCTGAATCTCTCCATGTCTATACTTATTCTCAAATTTTTAAATTAGATAAGTTAATGAATAGGCTTTTCACTTTAACTCATCCCTGACATCCATATTAATGCAGATTCCTATCTTGCCTACCATTGATTTAGTTTAATTTTAGACAGTTTTATTAAAGTATAATTCATATACCCAAAACTAGACAGGCTTAATGTGTAGAATTTGATGAATTAAAGATATGCAAGCACATCACCACAACATAGCCAGCACCTCCAAAAGTATCCTCCTCTTCTTTGGATGTTTTTGTTTATTCTTTTTTGTTTTTGTGCAATAAGAACTTTTAACATGAGATCCTAATTTTTAATAGTACAGTACTGAGCTTTTAATTGCAGACCTATCTAGGAGATATAGATTGGATTCAGTTTAAGACCATCTAAGTGAAGTGAATATCACAATAAAGAGAGTCAAATGAACTTTTTGGTTTCATGGTGCATATCAAAGTATGTTTATATTATGCTGTAGTCTATTGTGTGTAACAGAATTATATCTAAAGAATAGATACCTTTATTGGAAAGTATTTTCTTGCTAAAAAAAATAAAGCTAAGCCATCCTCTGAGCTTTCAGTGAGTCATAATCCTTTTGCAACAGTAATATCGAATAAAGATCACCATCGCAGACGGCCATGAAAATATAATAATAAAGGAATAGTTTGAAATATTGCAAGAATTACCAAAATGTAGCACAGAGACATGAGGTAAGAAAATGATGTTGGAAAAAATTGTGCCAATAGACTTTCTTGAGATAAGATTGTCACAAAACTTCATTTTCTAATTAACACAATATCTGAAAAGGACAATAAGTTAAGTGCAATAAAACAAAGTATGCCTGTATGTTGTACCTCTGGAATTTATTCACCTTACAAAACTGAACTTTCATACCCATTAAACAACTCCCCATTTACCTCTACCTCAGGCCCTGGCAATTCTGATTCTAGTCTTTGTTTCTGGGCTTGACAGCTTTTAGACTCCTCATATGATGAATCATGCAGTATTTGTCCTTTTGTGATGAATTTATTTCACTTAGCATAATGTCCTTCTGTTTGACTCATGTTGCTACATATGGCAGGAATTCCTTTTATTCATAGCTGGATGACATTCCATTTTGTGTAAATACCACGTTTTATTCATCAGTCAATGGACATTCTGATTGATTCCATATCTTGGCTATTGTACATAATACCACAATGAACATGGGAGTGTGAATATTTCTTCAAGATTCTGATATTGATAGATGATGGTAGACAGGTTACCATGAACAGTGTTGGATTCTTGATCTCCAAAGTAGAAGAATTCACATTAGGATCAAAAACTTGGCTTTGGTAACTCAGAGCTTTGTGAAATAAAACTTTATTAAGGAAAGAGGATAGAGAGGAAACGCTTCCAGCACAGACACTGGAAGGGGGATAGAAGAGAACCCCCTTAGCCAGTTCAGACAAGACAATTTGTATTTTCCAGTTGGTTATTAAAACGATAGATCAAAAGAATATCTTAAGGTTGTAAAAGTCCTGCAGGCCCACACCCACAACATTAACATGATATTAGCTAGAAGATAGTCTCCAATCTTCAGGGCTAGGTGAGACATTCTAATATAAAGGCCTTGCTAGGCCCACAGTATTAACATAACATTTAGCTAGAGATTTCTGGACTTCAGGACTAGGCAAGACATTCTAAGATAAAGACCTTGCTAGGCCCACAACATTAACATATGACAAATCTTAGTTTCTGATTGCGGATGGATTCTTATCATAACAAACATTTCAGGCTAGACAATCTTTGCCTTTCTTTCTCTTTTTTTACTTCCCCTCTCCTCCCTGGGACCCACTGGCCTCCTTATCAAATCTTCCTATTAACTTCTTTCAATATCATTTCTTTTGGATAAACACGGAGAAATGAAATTGGATCATGGTTTGCTATATTTCAGTTTTTGATAAACTTCCGCACTCTTTTCATAGTGATTGCAACTTCTTTCCCCAATATCATTTTCTTTTGGATAAACACATCATGTAGCATCCCCATTTACCTCTACCTCAGGCCCTGGCAATTCTGATTCTAGTCTTTGTTTCTGGGCTTGACAGCTTTTAGACTCCTCATATGATGAATCATGCAGTATTTGTCCTTTTGTGATGAATTTATTTCACTTAGCATAATGTCCTTCTGTTTGACTCATGTTGCTACATATGGCAGGAATTCCTTTTATTCATAGCTGGATGACATTCCATTTTGTGTAAATACCACGTTTTATTCATCAGTCAATGGACATTCTGATTGATTCCATATCTTGGCTATTGTACATAATACCACAATGAACATGGGAGTGTGAATATTTCTTCAAGATTCTGATATTGATAGATGATGGTAGACAGGTTACCATGAACAGTGTTGGATTCTTGATCTCCAAAGTAGAAGAATTCACATTAGGATCAAAAACTTGGCTTTGGTAACTCAGAGCTTTGTGAAATAAAACTTTATTAAGGAAAGAGGATAGAGAGGAAACGCTTCCAGCACAGACACTGGAAGGGGGATAGAAGAGAACCCCCTTAGCCAGTTCAGACAAGACAATTTGTATTTTCCAGTTGGTTATTAAAACGATAGATCAAAAGAATATCTTAAGGTTGTAAAAGTCCTGCAGGCCCACACCCACAACATTAACATGATATTAGCTAGAAGATAGTCTCCAATCTTCAGGGCTAGGTGAGACATTCTAATATAAAGGCCTTGCTAGGCCCACAGTATTAACATAACATTTAGCTAGAGATTTCTGGACTTCAGGACTAGGCAAGACATTCTAAGATAAAGACCTTGCTAGGCCCACAACATTAACATATGACAAATCTTAGTTTCTGATTGCGGATGGATTCTTATCATAACAAACATTTCAGGCTAGACAATCTTTGCCTTTCTTTCTCTTTTTTTACTTCCCCTCTCCTCCCTGGGACCCACTGGCCTCCTTATCAAATCTTCCTATTAACTTCTTTCAATATCATTTCTTTTGGATAAACACGGAGAAATGAAATTGGATCATGTGGTAGCTATATTTCAGTTTTTTGATAAACTTCCGCACTCTTTTTCATAGTGATTGCACTTACTTTATCTTTCCACCTACAGTGTACAAGGGTTCCGATGACTCTTTCATCTCTGTGAGTTAGTTGCTTAATAATGTCTGATGCTTTGCAGCCCCATGAACTGTAACCCACCAGACTCCTCTGTCCATGGAATTCTCCAGGCAAAAATACTAGTGTGGGTACTTTCCCTTCTCCAGGGGATCTTTCCAACACTTGCCAACAACTCACAGCACTTAATCTTTACCAACGCTTGTTATTCTTTGTGGGTTTTTTGTTTGTTTGTCTGTTTATAACAGTCATCCTAATAATGTTATATCTCATTGTGGCTTTGATTTGCATTTTCCTGTTTAATAATTTTGAACATCTCTTCACATACTGCTGTCCACTTGTGTATCTGTTCAAATTCTTTGTTCATGTTTTAAAAAAACAAGTTGTTTGACTTTTTTGTATTGAAGTGCAGGAATTTTATATATTTTGAATATTAACCTCTTATTAGACATATTAATTTTAGTAGCTACATATACTATGATATAACTCCCATTTCCCTCTGATGACTGCATCTTCCTATCCATCTTTCACAAGCACTTGCCTCTTTTCCTTTCTCCTGTGGGATCCCTAAACATAACTTTTTCAATCAATTACATTCTTTAGAAACCAAAAAGCAAAATAAGATTCATTTTTATTTGCTTGTAAATTGTATTTATTTGTTTTGATTTTCCCCACACAATTTCTACTTAAACATGATTACCCAGAACCAGCCTGTGGCAAAGATAAATAATTTCTTATGATAAAAGAAAGGGAAAATGCATGAAAACAGAATATAAATTAGTGTCTCAGCATTATTCTGGCCATCACATTTGCTCTGGTTTCCTTAAAAGCAGAGAGATAACTTTGATTCAAATTAACAATGACTTTTTGTCATACCTAGTAGAACCTTGTGATCTAAGAAACTAGATCTTTCTTTACTTTTCATTTCATTATTTATAGTCTCTTGTCCATTTTCTTCCTGCACTTAATATATATTAAATATATATTGATATGTTATCTATTAATATTTAGTATAAATAATAATAACATACTATATGTTATATTATATATTGATACATATTAAATATATTTGTAATATAAATTGTTAAATTATCTCTACATTTTCTGCTCTTTTATCATAAATCTTAATGGCTTTTTTCTTTTAGATTTTAGCATTTCCTCAAGCTGAACTTTTACTTCATTAATTCAGTTTTGCCCTTTTCTTGATATTTATAGACCTTTCCTAAGTTATTTTTTTAAATTGGCAATTATGAGTTTTAAATAACTAATATTTCCTATCAATGTTTTCTTTATCAGATACATTGATATCTTGAAACTTGTTTACATTAAACTCTGTAAAAATAACATTTTCAGTTTTTCTCCTGTTTATCAGTGTTTCTTCAAAATGTCAATATTATTTTTTCATTTTCATGTAAGATGAATATCCTTCTTCAGAATATTCATATATGCATGCCATTTTTCTCTTTTTAAAGAAAGTATACATTTGTCTCTCATTGTAATAAAGGCTGTCCTATTAGATATATTTATGGATCCAGTTCTAAAATTTAGTCTTAAGGAAAGAGGAAAGAGACTTATATTGCTTGATTTTCACATTGTTAATTGGGAACAGTGCTTTTCCTGGGAAGCACAAAGAAAGAATTCCTCAGAGAACAGTGTAGCAATGCAAGGAACACTTACTATGGGGATATGGGGGTTAAGCGTGATAGCTGGGAGTTAGTTTGGAGCAACACTCTTCCTTCCAGCTGGCACACTTTGTTTTGCTAACATGTCCATCAACAACCACTTTCACAAAGCTCTCTATATCTCTACTGAGGTTAGGTGAGAGTGTACTGAGGTTCCCTTCCTAATGCTGACACTTACACAACATCCACCTGTCCTTGGAGTTGATACATGACTGGCACCTCCCTCTTTACTCTGTCATGACCATCTCTCAATTTCAGCAAGTGGCACTCTTATTTGAAGTATATCTTTGTGTTTTCAGAGAAGAGGCAACTCAACTCATCCCAGAGATTTGATAATATTTGTCTTTATCCAGTCCTTCATACATATTATTTTTGTGAAACAATTTCATATGTTACAGCTTTTCAATGAGAATTTTAAAGGAAGGAAACAACTGAGCTGTGTCGGTTCAAGTCATCAACTTGAAATGGAGGACTTTTCTTCTACTCTAGCATAGCATGTCACTCATAAAAAGTAGGAAATTAGTTTGCCAGTACTTTTGAATTTCTTTAGTGTGTTCTGTGAGACAATAAAATGTCTGTGTGGAGCTTTGAGCTTTTGTAGGAGAATAATACATAAGGGCAAAGACCAATTTTTCTGCAAGTTGAAATGTTCTTTTGCATAGCTCCATAATGATTTAGAAGCACTCTTATGAAAACTGTGGTATACACCTGGATAGCACAGGACAATCTTCTCGTCTCATGACCTTTAATTTAATCCAATCTGCAGAGTCTGTTTTACCATGGAAGATAGCAAAGTCATAGGTTTCAAGGAGTTAGTAGATGGAAATCTTTGGGAGGCATTATATTGTATGCCATAGAGACATTTTACAAAATACCTGGTTGTATCCTAAATAAAACAGAATTTGATAATTCGTTCTAGTTAAAGGAGACTAAAGATTGACAAAAACCAAATTCACTACTTCATCCTGGGTTGGATTGTGGATCAGAAAGAATTGTCCTAAGATACTGTTGGAGTAGTTGACAGAATTTGAATAACTCAACTATGAGTATGTAAGTGAATGTCCTTGTTCTGAGGAAATACATATTGAAAGAGAAGTAAAGGGTCATGTTTCTGCAACATATTCTCAATATTGAAAAGAGAAAAAGTAAAGGGTCAATGTTTTAACATGTCCATCAACAACCACTTTCACAAAGCTCTCTATATCTCTACTGAGGTTAGGTGAGAGTGTACTGAGGTTCCCTTCCTAATGCTGACACTTACACAACATCCACCTGTCCTTGGAGTTGATACATGACTGGCACCTCCCTCTTTACTCTGTCATGACCATCTCTCAATTTCAGCAAGTGGCACTCTTATTTGAAGTATATCTTTGTGTTTTCAGAGAAGAGGCAACTCAACTCATCCCAGAGATTTGATAATATTTGTCTTTATCCAGTCCTTCATACATATTATTTTTGTGAAACAATTTCATATGTTACAGCTTTTCAATGAGAATTTTAAAGGAAGGAAACAACTGAGCTGTGTCGGTTCAAGTCATCAACTTGAAATGGAGGACTTTTCTTCTACTCTAGCATAGCATGTCACTCATAAAAAGTAGGAAATTAGTTTGCCAGTACTTTTGAATTTCTTTAGTGTGTTCTGTGAGACAATAAAATGTCTGTGTGGAGCTTTGAGCTTTTGTAGGAGAATAATACATAAGGGCAAAGACCAATTTTTCTGCAAGTTGAAATGTTCTTTTGCATAGCTCCATAATGATTTAGAAGCACTCTTATGAAAACTGTGGTATACACCTGGATAGCACAGGACAATCTTCTCGTCTCATGACCTTTAATTTAATCCAATCTGCAGAGTCTGTTTTACCATGGAAGATAGCAAAGTCATAGGTTTCAAGGAGTTAGTAGATGGAAATCTTTGGGAGGCATTATATTGTATGCCATAGAGACATTTTACAAAATACCTGGTTGTATCCTAAATAAAACAGAATTTGATAATTCGTTCTAGTTAAAGGAGACTAAAGATTGACAAAAACCAAATTCACTACTTCATCCTGGGTTGGATTGTGGATCAGAAAGAATTGTCCTAAGATACTGTTGGAGTAGTTGACAGAATTTGAATAACTCAACTATGAGTATGTAAGTGAATGTCCTTGTTCTGAGGAAATACATATTGAAAGAGAAGTAAAGGGTCATGTTTCTGCAACATATTCTCAAGTGGACTAATAGCAAATGATAAAATAGATGCAGCAAAATATAAACAATTTGTTAATCTTTTAGAAAGATTCAAGTGTTCTTTGTAAAAGTCTTGTTAATTTTTCCATATATTTGAGATTATTTCTAAATGAAATGGTATTAAAGTGCACTTCTATAAGATCTCCTCCATATGATCTTATCAGCTAAATTCATCAAAATTAGCACTTGTATTACCAGTTGCCCAGAAATGATCTTCATGTTGCATCAGATGAAGATAGTAGGGAAACATAACTGAGACTCAAATTAGAAAACGCTGGAGGCAGATGTTCAGTGCCGATCCCTAAAATGAACCTGCATTTAAGTACAGTGGGATGGTAATGTATAGAACTGTAAACTAAAATTCCTTTTTGAGCTACATAGTATTTTGAAAACATTTTACTTACGGGGCAACATGAGGGATGCAATAATTAAGGCAAAAAATGAACATGATGGATTGGAAGTGAATTTGGAATTAAGCAGCAAAAGGAATTTACGGAATGCTATATGATTTTCTAGTGTTTTAATTTTGATGTCATAGGGATTAAAACTGGAATATTAGCAGGTGACCTGGGGAGGAAAAGATACAGAGTTATTTCAAAAAAGACATCAATAAGACCTGACAACAAGCAAGATAAAACAAAATAAAGATGAAACTAAGATTAAGATATTTCTTTTTCTTTTTTTTTTTTACTTTGGATGACTAAATAAATGATGGAGTATTTTAGTAAAATTTGCATGTGAAAATGATTATTTCAACATTTGGTACATTTATTCTGACTACATAGGTTTCAAGGAGTTAGTAGATGGAAATCTTTGGGAGGAATTATATTGTATGCCATAGAGACATTTTACAAAATACCTGGTTGTATCCTAAATAAAACAGAATTTGATAATTCGTTCTAGTTAAAGGAGACTAAAGATTGACAAAAACCAAATTCACTACTTCATCCTGGGTTGGATTGTGGATCAGAAAGAATTGTCCTAAGATACTGTTGGAGTAGTTGACAGAATTTGAATAACTCAACTATGAGTATGTAAGTGAATGTCCTTGTTCTGAGGAAATACATATTGAAAGAGAAGTAAAGGGTCATGTTTCTGCAACATATTCTCAAGTGGACTAATAGCAAATGATAAAATAGATGCAGCAAAATATAAACAATTTGTTAATCTTTTAGAAAGATTCAAGTGTTCTTTGTAAAAGTCTTGTTAATTTTTCCATATATTTGAGATTATTTCTAAATGAAATGGTATTAAAGTGCACTTCTATAAGATCTCCTCCATATGATCTTATCAGCTAAATTCATCAAAATTAGCACTTGTATTACCAGTTGCCCAGAAATGATCTTCATGTTGCATCAGATGAAGATAGTAGGGAAACATAACTGAGACTCAAATTAGAAAACGCTGGAGGCAGATGTTCAGTGCCGATCCCTAAAATGAACCTGCATTTAAGTACAGTGGGATGGTAATGTATAGAACTGTAAACTAAAATTCCTTTTTGAGCTACATAGTATTTTGAAAACATTTTACTTACGGGGCAACATGAGGGATGCAATAATTAAGGCAAAAAATGAACATGATGGATTGGAAGTGAATTTGGAATTAAGCAGCAAAAGGAATTTACGGAATGCTATATGATTTTCTAGTGTTTTAATTTTGATGTCATAGGGATTAAAACTGGAATATTAGCAGGTGACCTGGGGAGGAAAAGATACAGAGTTATTTCAAAAAAGACATCAATAAGACCTGACAACAAGCAAGATAAAACAAAATAAAGATGAAACTAAGATTAAGATATTTCTTTTTCTTTTTTTTTTTTACTTTGGATGACTAAATAAATGATGGAGTATTTTAGTAAAATTTGCATGTGAAAATGATTATTTCAACATTTGGTACATTTATTCTGACTACATAGCAAGATGAACTGTCGTGGGCACCGTGTTCCGAGCTTACTCTGATTACTATTCTCATTAGTTCTCGCTAAGAGAAACTATGTTAAATAGCTCAGAGACTTTTCCGCGAACACAGCGTGGTCCCCTCAGGGTGTGAGCCTCGAACCTCGACAATGAAGTATCATGGTCTCAAGTATTGTCAAACCAACAGTGAGTTTATTAATCATCAAATAAAGGCAAGCACAAGTAATCAGAAATAATCAGAAATCATCAGAACTCAATCAAATGTAAACAGATGTTCTTGCCCCAGAGCTGGAGAGTCTCGACCCCATCGGGCTCAGCCGATCTCCATGGGCGAGGCTAACGCACAATCCTCCCCCACCCCTTTTTATATTTTTTCTAACTAGAAATCTCAAGCTAATTAATAATCATGAAGAAGACTTTTGTCTCTCTAGAGATGTAAAAGAGGTCATCACGGGAGCCCTTTTTCCCCCACCAACACCTTCGCTCTTGAGGAGAAACATTCTTACAATTCTTAAGTTACAAAGGGTGCTCAGAGTTTGTAAAGTGTTTCATTAGCATTGAAAAGTGGTAAGAGGAAGAACCTTTGTGCTCTGTATTGGTCTCAGAGAGGTGAGGCTTGCAGGCAATGCTTATCCTTAGTGTGAGGAGACAATTGTCTGTTTAGCCCGGATATCTTTCTTAATTTTTGTGAGAAATGAACATGTCTCCAGGTGTCCATAACTGAACATTAAGAAAAATTGGAAGTTTAAGGCTAGATCTCAGTAGACATAAAAAATTCAGTTGTAAAACTTAGTTATGGGAAGATGTCTGCTAATTCTAATATTCTACATTAACAGTGGATCTAAAGGAACCTAGATGCCCATCAACAAATGAATGGATACAGAAGCTCTGGTACATATATACAATGGAATACTACACAGCTGTAAAGAGAAATGCAGAAGAATCAGCCCTAATGAGGTGGCTGGATCTAGAACGTATCATCAAAAGTGAAGTCAGTCAGAAAGAGAAGGACAAATACAGTATATTAACACATATATATGGAATCAAGTAGGATGGTGATGATGGCACACGCAGTGAGGCGACGGAAAGACAGACATGGACAGTGGACATATGGACATTGTGGGGAAGGAACAGAAGATGGGAGGTGTAAAGGAAGTAGCACGAAGGCCTGTACTATCATAAGTGAAGAAAATAACTCTAGTCATTGCTCTGTGAGAAAAGGGGATCTTTCAGGGGTGCTGTGTGATGGTTGGGAGGGGTAGGAAAGGGAGGATATACATATGACTAATCTGGGAACATACATATCTGTAAACAACACAACTCTGTAAAAGTTAAAAGCAAAATAAAGGTTTAAAAAAAAAAACAGTGGATCTAGAGTTATTTGATGTTATGGAAACATGGAAAACCTAATATCATAAGAAGAGAAATCTATTTTAAGTTAATCTATTCCCATACTCATATAGCAATCAGCTGTCAGTTCATGCACTTGCAAATTTTCATTTCCTTTCAAGATAAAATGAATTTTGTATGTATAAATTGTCTAATATTATCACATACTGTTATTTTAAGAACATGTAAAAGATCTATTTTTGTCAATATATCATTGTAATTTTAGAACCTGCATGGAAATTAACTTCAAAGTCTATAAAATTACATTCAGATTATCATGATTAATTCCTCTTTGTACTTTTCAAAAAAGTCATTCATTCCCTCAAAATGTACAATGTAAATTCTATGTTAATTGATTCTGCAAAACTGATGATTATCACTACTGAAATGATTTTTTTTTGTGAGAAATGAACATGTCTCCAGGTGTCCATAACTGAACATTAAGAAAAATTGGAAGTTTAAGGCTAGATCTCAGTAGACATAAAAAATTCAGTTGTAAAACTTAGTTATGGGAAGATGTCTGCTAATTCTAATATTCTACATTAACAGTGGATCTAAAGGAACCTAGATGCCCATCAACAAATGAATGGATACAGAAGCTCTGGTACATATATACAATGGAATACTACACAGCTGTAAAGAGAAATGCAGAAGAATCAGCCCTAATGAGGTGGCTGGATCTAGAACGTATCATCAAAAGTGAAGTCAGTCAGAAAGAGAAGGACAAATACAGTATATTAACACATATATATGGAATCAAGTAGGATGGTGATGATGGCACACGCAGTGAGGCGACGGAAAGACAGACATGGACAGTGGACATATGGACATTGTGGGGAAGGAACAGAAGATGGGAGGTGTAAAGGAAGTAGCACGAAGGCCTGTACTATCATAAGTGAAGAAAATAACTCTAGTCATTGCTCTGTGAGAAAAGGGGATCTTTCAGGGGTGCTGTGTGATGGTTGGGAGGGGTAGGAAAGGGAGGATATACATATGACTAATCTGGGAACATACATATCTGTAAACAACACAACTCTGTAAAAGTTAAAAGCAAAATAAAGGTTTAAAAAAAAAAACAGTGGATCTAGAGTTATTTGATGTTATGGAAACATGGAAAACCTAATATCATAAGAAGAGAAATCTATTTTAAGTTAATCTATTCCCATACTCATATAGCAATCAGCTGTCAGTTCATGCACTTGCAAATTTTCATTTCCTTTCAAGATAAAATGAATTTTGTATGTATAAATTGTCTAATATTATCACATACTGTTATTTTAAGAACATGTAAAAGATCTATTTTTGTCAATATATCATTGTAATTTTAGAACCTGCATGGAAATTAACTTCAAAGTCTATAAAATTACATTCAGATTATCATGATTAATTCCTCTTTGTACTTTTCAAAAAAGTCATTCATTCCCTCAAAATGTACAATGTAAATTCTATGTTAATTGATTCTGCAAAACTGATGATTATCACTACTGAAATACTCTGCTAATATTCTTTTCATTTTTTACACTTCCAGATACTATAACCTTCTGAAGAATACCTAATTGAAAAATCTCTATCTGTACTTCCCTAATACCAATAATATCTAATGCAATATGTTAATATGTGCATATAATCCTTTAGAAAAATAACCCTCATTATCATAAAAAAAATTTATTGAGAACTTGTATTATGCCCTAAATATTGCATGAAGCAGATGAGGAAGAATAACATTAGTTTCCTATCACTTCTAGAACAAGCCACCACAAACTTGGTGCTTTGAAAAATGCCGATTTGTCTTCTTACAGCTGTGAAAGTCAGAAACCTTCTATTAAAAATAAAAAAGAAATGGTTTTGCAGTGCTGTGTTCCTTCCAGAGGCTTCATAGGAGTATATGCTGCCTTGTCTTTTCCAGGTGCTAAAAGGCCAGTTAGAGTCCTGGATTCTTCTTTCATCTTGAAAGCTCATTATTCCAACCACTGCTACCCTTGTCCTGACCCCTCCTTCCACCTTTGAGTTTCTCATCTCCTCCTATAAGAGTTTTCTGAACGTATTGGACCCACTCAAATCCAGGGTAATTTCCGCATCTCAAAGGTCTTACTTAGTCACATGTTCAAAGATGAGTGACAGACTCAGGTTTGGGGAATTGGGAAGTGGGCATTATGGGGAAGTTGTTATTCTGTCTACCATTCATAATGCAAATAGACATTTTCCCAATCTCATTCAGTTTGTTAGGTGAAGGTCAGAATAAATCCAGAATTTTCTGATTCCAAAAGCATTCCCTAGTCTGCTAAGTTGCCTTCTCAGGTAATGCTTACACACTCAATCCTTTTTAACCCTCTTACCTACTTCAAATTCTAGCATGAGTACCAGGAAACACACATCACGTATTAAAAATTGTGGAAATGGAATCATCCTAAGGATATCTTCCTCAAAATACTGGGGCTTCCCTGGTGATCAAGTGAGTAAAGTGACCGCTTTGCAGTGCAAGGGGCACCAGTTCGATCCCTGGCCCGGAAAGATCCCACATGCCGAGGAGCAGCTGGACCGGTGCATCCAATTAGGAGCCAGCATTCTGGAGCGCATGCGCCCGAAGTCAGTGCTCTGCAACTGAAGAGGCCACTGTGATAGGAGGTCCACAAAGGCCAAAGAATAAAGTTGGACGAAAATGAATAGATAGAAAATCAATAAGAAGAAGCCAATTTTTTTAAAAAAAGCAACAATAAAAGGCAAAAAGAAACACACCAAAATACCACGGACACATAATTACTTCTCTTTGATCTGTGGTAAATATTTCATATTTAAAAATTTTCATTCCTAGACCAAAATAATTGAAGAAGCTCATTTCCATTTCTTTGAGAACTTGTATTATGCCAAATTGCATGAAGCAGATGAGGAAGAATAACATTTTTCATATTGAACAAGCCACCACAAACTTGGTGCTTTGAAAAATGCCGATTTGTCTTCTTACAGCTGTGAAAGTCAGAAACCTTCTATTAAAAATAAAAAAGAAATGGTTTTGCAGTGCTGTGTTCCTTCCAGAGGCTTCATAGGAGTATATGCTGCCTTGTCTTTTCCAGGTGCTAAAAGGCCAGTTAGAGTCCTGGATTCTTCTTTCATCTTGAAAGCTCATTATTCCAACCACTGCTACCCTTGTCCTGACCCCTCCTTCCACCTTTGAGTTTCTCATCTCCTCCTATAAGAGTTTTCTGAACGTATTGGACCCACTCAAATCCAGGGTAATTTCCGCATCTCAAAGGTCTTACTTAGTCACATGTTCAAAGATGAGTGACAGACTCAGGTTTGGGGAATTGGGAAGTGGGCATTATGGGGAAGTTGTTATTCTGTCTACCATTCATAATGCAAATAGACATTTTCCCAATCTCATTCAGTTTGTTAGGTGAAGGTCAGAATAAATCCAGAATTTTCTGATTCCAAAAGCATTCCCTAGTCTGCTAAGTTGCCTTCTCAGGTAATGCTTACACACTCAATCCTTTTTAACCCTCTTACCTACTTCAAATTCTAGCATGAGTACCAGGAAACACACATCACGTATTAAAAATTGTGGAAATGGAATCATCCTAAGGATATCTTCCTCAAAATACTGGGGCTTCCCTGGTGATCAAGTGAGTAAAGTGACCGCTTTGCAGTGCAAGGGGCACCAGTTCGATCCCTGGCCCGGAAAGATCCCACATGCCGAGGAGCAGCTGGACCGGTGCATCCAATTAGGAGCCAGCATTCTGGAGCGCATGCCCAAGTCAGTGCTCTGCAACTGAAGAGGCCACTGTGATAGGAGGTCCACAAAGGCCAAAGAATAAAGTTGGACGAAAATGAATAGATAGAAAATCAATAAGAAGAAGCCAATTTTTTTAAAAAAAGCAACAATAAAAGGCAAAAAGAAACACACCAAAATACCACGGACACATAATTACTTCTCTTTGATCTGTGGTAAATATTTCATATTTAAAAATTTTCATTCCTAGACCAAATAAAGTTTATAGAATTGGATTGTTTGATTTTGATTCTCAAAAGCAATCATTTTGCCCCATGTTATCCTTACCTATATTTCTACTTAAAGCCGGTGTGTCGTATGCCTTTGCATGTCATACTCATATGAGAGCCTTGAAAATGCACTGTTTCAGAGTGATCGGTATTCTTTTTAAAATGATTGAATGAGAATTCTTAGAGAGTTGATTTAAATACCAAAGCAAACATGATAGACAGCTCTAGAACTCCAGTCCACAGTACGTCTCATTATTATAGCTGAGCTTTTTTTCTTTTTAAGGGAATATTTTTTAAAAAAATTTAGCAGACAAGTTGCAAACATGGTATAAGAATCCTTACTCAACAAAAGCAGTGATCTGTCTCTGCATTACACCATGTTTTTTACAGAGTCTATGGTCAACAGATGGATGAATCAATGATGAGTTTGAAATGTAAACAGTTATTCTATCCTCAATTTTAGACTAGTTTTTCACTGGTGTGATATTGTCCCTACAAGATAATCTGGCATTGTCTACAAGGGTTTTGTCACAACTTCAAGAGAGATGCTACTGTCATCTAGTGGGTAGCTACTGACATGTAGCAAGTAAACACCTAAATCCCACAGACAGAGAGGAATCTTAGGATTACTACAGTCCATGGGGTCTTGGACACAATTGAGTGATTAAAACACCACCACCACCATTAAACCCTATTAGACTGCTTCCTGGTGATCAAGTGAGTAAAGTGACCGCTTTGCAGTGCAAGGGGCACCAGTTCGATCCCTGGCCCGGAAAGATCCCACATGCCGAGGAGCAGCTGGACCGGTGCATCCAATTAGGAGCCAGCATTCTGGAGCGCATGCGCCCGAAGTCAGTGCTCTGCAACTGAAGAGGCCACTGTGATAGGAGGTCCACAAAGGCCAAAGAATAAAGTTGGACGAAAATGAATAGATAGAAAATCAATAAGAAGAAGCCAATTTTTTTAAAAAAAGCAACAATAAAAGGCAAAAAGAAACACACCAAAATACCACGGACACATAATTACTTCTCTTTGATCTGTGGTAAATATTTCATATTTAAAAATTTTCATTCCTAGACCAAATAAAGTTTATAGAATTGGATTGTTTGATTTTGATTCTCAAAAGCAATCATTTTGCCCCATGTTATCCTTACCTATATTTCTACTTAAAGCCGGTGTGTCGTATGCCTTTGCATGTCATACTCATATGAGAGCCTTGAAAATGCACTGTTTCAGAGTGATCGGTATTCTTTTTAAAATGATTGAATGAGAATTCTTAGAGAGTTGATTTAAATACCAAAGCAAACATGATAGACAGCTCTAGAACTCCAGTCCACAGTACGTCTCATTATTATAGCTGAGCTTTTTTTCTTTTTAAGGGAATATTTTTTAAAAAAATTTAGCAGACAAGTTGCAAACATGGTATAAGAATCCTTACTCAACAAAAGCAGTGATCTGTCTCTGCATTACACCATGTTTTTTACAGAGTCTATGGTCAACAGATGGATGAATCAATGATGAGTTTGAAATGTAAACAGTTATTCTATCCTCAATTTTAGACTAGTTTTTCACTGGTGTGATATTGTCCCTACAAGATAATCTGGCATTGTCTACAAGGGTTTTGTCACAACTTCAAGAGAGATGCTACTGTCATCTAGTGGGTAGCTACTGACATGTAGCAAGTAAACACCTGGAAATCCCACAGACAGAGAGGAATCTTAGGATTACTACAGTCCATGGGGTCTTGGACACAATTGAGTGATTAAAACACCACCACCACCATTAAACACCCCACAATATTTAGACTGCTTCCTGTCTACAACTATTTATCCTAAGATGTCAAAACTGCAGAGGCTGAGAAATGCTGTTTTAGACCAATACAGTTGTAATCAATACAATGGATTGATGAGAATCTGTGCCTTCCAATATGTAAATGAAACAAAATCAGTGTTCAAGATACTCCATATATTAATATAAACACATACAAGTTGTTACAAAAACTATATAACATCTATAGAATGATAGTAATTACACTGATTTTGAACAAAGTAGAAAACAATTCCCTTTCTGTTGTTTCAGTGTTGTGGAGAAAAGCACAGATACTAAATTAGGCTTGTCCAACATTTGATCAGGGAATTATACGCTCGCTTTTGGGAAGTGAAAATACTTAAAAAAAAAAAAAAAAAAAACTCTTCAAACGCTGTAATTACTCTGTTCTTTGTTCTGCACAAAAAAGTAGCAACGTTTTCCTGCAGAAGATAAAGATGTATATTTTGCTTTTACACTCACAGAATGATTTTATTAAAACCAAATTGTAAATTCAAATATATGTTTCAATTCCTTTTCACCATTATGGCTGCAGCATTTTGAAACCTAGATTATCAACTTTGTATAAAATATAGGCTAAGAAGAAATGTTCTTGAGGTATGACATTATAATCAATTTGAAGAAAACAAAATCTTCAAGTTTTTTAAATCTATTTTTCAACGTATTATCTAATTAAGTATAATTCTCAAGCAGAATTTATTAAAGTTCTGAAGACTTCATTGAATTGAGAGATCCAAATGCCACTATTTTTAAATATCTTCCCAGACCAAGAATGGCCAATTCTTTTCTTGGCAGAAGTATTTACCTTTCACCATCTTATTGTGTAGTCAGCCTTGTGTATTAAGCGTGAAACAATGAATTATTTACACTTCAGTTTTAGTATCTCATCTCATGTCATCTGTACATATTATACTCTCCCTATCTAAGTGATGTAAAAATAACTTCATTACCTCTTGTTTTAAACATAAAATGATTGTGAGTTTCCCAGAATTCTCAAGAAGTTTAGTCATCAGAGGATAGTTTGAGACACACTTACCTAGGCAATGTGTGTGATTTGCACTCGAATGAATAATTAGAATCGACCTGCAATGAGGAGACACAGGACACACAGGTTTGATCCCTGTGTAGGGAAGATCCACTGGGAGTAAGAAACGACACTCCACTCCAGTATTCCTGCCTAGAGAATCCCATGGACAGAGGAGCCTGGCAGGCTGCAGTCCGTGGGGTTGCAAAGAGTCAGACATGACAGAGCATGCATGCACAGTGTGTAAAGTGCTTTACCTAACACAAGTAAGCAAACATTCTGTATGGCAAAACAAATGACTTTCAAAAGTCAGTGTTACTCTCTTTTATGAGACTTTCCTCCCTTGCTCACTTTTTAAGTATGATACTCACTAGCTCACTTTACTATGCATTGTGCTTTCAATTATATCTTAGAAACTGATATTACCCACCAATACAGATCCATGCACAAAAGTATTATTTCGTTTTCATCCTTGATTCTGATTTTCTATTAACATTTCCACCTTGATATATCCAAAACCAATGACATTTGTTTATTCAAAAATAATTCCATGTGTTTTTACTAAGATGCATGAGAAATCATCTAATCCTCACAGAAAGATAAAAAGATCTACATGGCCTAAGACATATGATCGTGTAAATGTCATCTCCACTTCTTCCATCAGACTCAATGCTTAATGCCTGAGTACTATCCAAAAGCTAACTTTCCTAAGTCCTTACAGCTATACAGACACCACAGGTGACAACTCTACTTCTAAGCTACTAAACATCTCTCAAACTCAACTGCCATAACTCGAATTGAGATCCAAATGCCACTATTTTTAAATATCTTCCCAGACCAAGAATGGCCAATTCTTTTCTTGGCAGAAGTATTTACCTTTCACCATCTTATTGTGTAGTCAGCCTTGTGTATTAAGCGTGAAACAATGAATTATTTACACTTCAGTTTTAGTATCTCATCTCATGTCATCTGTACATATTATACTCTCCCTATCTAAGTGATGTAAAAATAACTTCATTACCTCTTGTTTTAAACATAAAATGATTGTGAGTTTCCCAGAATTCTCAAGAAGTTTAGTCATCAGAGGGATAGTTTGAGACACACTTACCTAGGCAATGTGTGTGATTTGCACTCGAATGAATAATTAGAATCGACCTGCAATGAGGAGACACAGGACACACAGGTTTGATCCCTGTGTAGGGAAGATCCACTGGGAGTAAGAAACGACACTCCACTCCAGTATTCCTGCCTAGAGAATCCCATGGACAGAGGAGCCTGGCAGGCTGCAGTCCGTGGGGTTGCAAAGAGTCAGACATGACAGAGCATGCATGCACAGTGTGTAAAGTGCTTTACCTAACACAAGTAAGCAAACATTCTGTATGGCAAAACAAATGACTTTCAAAAGTCAGTGTTACTCTCTTTTATGAGACTTTCCTCCCTTGCTCACTTTTTAAGTATGATACTCACTAGCTCACTTTACTATGCATTGTGCTTTCAATTATATCTTAGAAACTGATATTACCCACCAATACAGATCCATGCACAAAAGTATTATTTCGTTTTCATCCTTGATTCTGATTTTCTATTAACATTTCCACCTTGATATATCCAAAACCAATGACATTTGTTTATTCAAAAATAATTCCATGTGTTTTTACTAAGATGCATGAGAAATCATCTAATCCTCACAGAAAGATAAAAAGATCTACATGGCCTAAGACATATGATCGTGTAAATGTCATCTCCACTTCTTCCATCAGACTCAATGCTTAATGCCTGAGTACTATCCAAAAGCTAACTTTCCTAAGTCCTTACAGCTATACAGACACCACAGGTGACAACTCTACTTCTAAGCTACTAAACATCTCTCAAACTCAACTGCCATAACTCTGGGCCATATAATTTTCAGCCTCAGTTATTTCAGTGTTTGTCTGTTTTCGTCTATTCCTTTCCCCTTTCCAAGATCTTTTGTCTGCACTAGAGTGATATTTCTAAATTGAAATCTAATTAGTCATTCACTTTAAATTTGTCAAATGGTCCCAATCACAGTCAAAATAAAACACTAAAAGGCATGTAATATAAAGGGCTTCATAATCTATATGCTCAATTAATCTTTTTGCTTCTCCTCTCTGTTTTGGGCCTAAATAACTTTAAAACCCCTAACGGAGGGCAGAGCCAAGATGGTGGAGGAATGAGGCGAAGATTTCACCAGCTCCCCAACAGAATCACCAGAACTAATCAAGAAATGAAACACCACCAACAAACCAGCCCCTAGACGACAGAAGAACTCCACAGGTCCGCGAGAGTAGAAGAGTGAACAGCCAGAACTTTCCCGGAGCTGCTGGTCTAAGAACCCTCTATCCTAACCCCCACGCTGGACCGCAACGACGGAGAGCGTGCCAGAAAATGCCCTAAAAGTGGGCCTGAGTGGAGCCTCGGGGTAGAGAGAGCAGCGATCAGCGTCAAAAATCCCAAGAATCCGTCCGAATTGCCGGCAGAAATTAAGACACTGCGAAGATAGGATACTGGAGCAAGGCCAGTCAGAATGCAATTGGGAAGTTCCCCATGGAGTGATGCCTAGCAACCTGGAACCGGGAGGGAGCTCCCAGTGCGAAAATTGCGCCGCTTGGCCGGGCGAAAATCGCGACTTTCTGCCTAGCACCAGGTAAGTACAAACACTCCTACTGGGGGCTTTGCTGAAGGGGAAATCGCCCACGGATTGCTGACCAGGGACCGGGCTAGAGTGGGGAAACTTGGGCCTGCCTTTGGGACTTGGACGCGTAATTGGCAGTGTGGACGCACCAGTGGCAGAGGAGCGCGTGCACCCACATAGCTATACCCACAGTGGAGGAAGCCGGGAGAAGGGCAGGTATTGGAGGCTACCGGTGGGTGCGCGGCAGAGCCGGGGCAACTCCCTCCAACCTGGGATGGCGTACACGGCCCCCCGCCCAACGGACTGGGATCAACCTGCCATCCCAGCCAGCACCTGAGCTTGCAGCAATGCCTTACTTGGCTGAAAACAAACCATAGCAACCAGTGCTGTAAGGGAAAGGCTTCATCATCAAGACAACACCATCGAGAGCAGATTGGCTTCCATAAGACAGATGAAAGGATAAAAACCAGGGACAGTATTTAGCTTTTTTTGTTTGTTTATTTGTTGTGGACGGTTCTGTTTATTTGTTTGATTGGTCAAGTTTGTTTTTTGTTATTGTTGTTGTTTGTTTGTGTTTGTCTCTTGTTCTTAAGTTTTTCTTCCCTTTTTAATTTTTGATTGCTATTTTTTTTGATTTTTAATTTTTAATTTTTTTTTAAAAATTTTAATTCTTGGAAATTTCTAATTCTCTTTCCTCTTTCCCACTGTTTCCTCCCTCTATGTTCTAAATGTAAAACTTACTCCTATCTACCACTATCCTCTAGATAAATAGTTCCTACCTTCCTGTCTCCACTATTCTCTTCCAGCTGCACTAAACAATACAACACACTAACCTTGGCTATGTAACCCTATAAAATCCTTCCAAGATGAATCTATTCCTTCTCATTACACATACACTCTCCACCTCCTCACCACCAACACATGTCTTAGCTAAAAATTGCTTTCAATGAAATAGTCCAAGCCAGGACCTTGCTCCAGATTTATTTTTCCAGGCACTATTTTAATTAATTCAGAACTTAACGGACAAGTATCATCTTTGATTGCATCGTTTGCCAGAAAAATTGCCTATGCTTTATCTCTGTAAGACTGGTTAGATGTGATTATTGCTGTGTATGTATGTATAGCTTATGAATATGTTAGAAAACATCTGCATGTTTTTATGACTGTCACCCATCAGGGATACACCTCTTGTTCTTCAGATGCTAGTATTTGAACTAATATCATGGAACACCATAGCAAACCAGACATTGAGCCTACACCCCCTGACCAATCATCAAACCAAGGATCCTCGGAGCAGAAGCCCTGATTCCAAGACCCCACACTATCAAAGAACATACAACACTAGAGATTGTTCACCTGTAAACAAGACCTAACACCATCCAAGTCACAAACCACTGAACCTTTCTACAAGGACAGAAACCCAAAGGAAGGGAGAATTTAACGAAGAAGCCTGGTGGAGAAAAGAACTTCATACACACAGACACACACAAAGAAACAAAAACTAACCTAATAATGAAAAGACAGAGAAACACTGCACAAACGAAGGAACAAGCTAGAGAAACACAGCTTCAAATGACAGAGGCGGAGATAGACAAATTATCTGAAAGAGAATTCAGAAAAACTATACTAATGCGGATGCAAAACACTGAAAACAGAATATTAGAGGAAATTGGAGCATTGAGAAAAGACATGCAGGAAATGAAAAATAAGCAAATAGAGACTACCAATTCAATTGCTGAACTCTAAAATACAATAGAAGGTCTCAACAGTAGAGTATTGGAGGCAGAAGAACGGGTAAGCGAGCTGGAAGATAGAATGGTGGAAATAAGTGCTGAAGAACGAACAAAGCCAAAAGAATTAAAAGAACTGAGGATAGCTTCAGAGACCTATGGGACAATATCAAATGCACCAACATTAGAATTATAGGAGTTCCAGAGGAAGAAGAGGGGAAGAAAGGCTACGAAAAAATTCTTAAGAGGTTATAGGTGGAAACTTCCCCAGCATGGGAAAGGAAATAGTCAACCAAGTCCAAGAAGCACAGAGTTCCATACAGGATAAACCCCAGAAGAAACATACCAAGGCACATTCTAATCAAACTAACACAGACTAAATATAAAGACAGATTACTAAAAGCAGCTAGGAGCAAACAACAAATAACATATAAAGGAAACCCCATATGTCTAACTGTGAATCTTTCAACAAAAACCCTGCAGGCCAGAAGAGAATGGCAAGACACATTTAAACGGCCAAATGAGAATAACTGCCAACCAAGAATTCTCTACCCAGCAAGAATCTCATCCAGAATTGATGGAGAAGTCAAAAGCTTCACAGACAAGCAAAAACTAAAAGAATTCTGTACCACAAAACCAGTCCTACAACAAGTGTTAAAAGGCTTGATATAGCCAATAAATATAAGAGTAGGAGAAGTCCTACAAATCAAACCCCAAACTTCTAAGAAGATGACAATAGGGACATTTGTATCAATAATTACTTTGAATGTAAATGGACTAAATGCTCCAACCAAAAGACATAATCAGGCTAAATGGATTCAGAAACATGACCCATATATATGCTGTTTACAAGAGACCCACTTCAGACCTAGAGACACTCACAGACTGAAAGTGAAAAGCTGGAAAAAGATATTCCATGCAAATGGAAATCAAAAAAAACTGGAGTAGCAATCCTCATATCAGACAAAATAGATTTTAAAGTAAAGAAGATTCTAAGAGACAAGGCAGGTCACTACATCATGATTAAAGGATCTATCCAAGAGGAAGACATAACAGTCATGAGTATCTATGCACCCAACACAGGGGCACCTCAATACATAAGACAGATACTTTCAGACTTAAAAGAAGAAACCAATAATAACACAACAATAGTAGGAGACTTTAACACTGCTCTCACACCAATGGATAAATCATCCAAACAGAAAATCAATAAAGAAACACAAGCCTTAAATGCCACACTAGAAAAGATGGACCTCATCGATATCTTTAGGACGTTCCATCCAAAAGAAGAGGAATACACTTTCTTCTCAAGGACTCACAGAACATTCTCCAGGATAGACCACATCTTGGGCCACAAATCTAACCTCAATCAATTCAAGAAGACTGAAATTATATCAACCATCTTCTTGGACCACAATGCAATGAGACTAGAGATCAACTACAGGAAAATAACCCCTAAAAACACAAACATATGGAGATTAAACAACACATACCTAAAATACCAACTGATTACTGAGGAAATCAAAGGAGAATTTTTAAAATTCCTAGAAGAAAATGATAATGAACATACAACCGTGCAAAACCTATGGGATACCGCAAAAGCAGTTCTAAGAGGGAAATTTATAGTAATACAATCCCACCTCAAGAAACTAGGAAAATATGAATCAGATGACCTAAGCCTCTGCTTAAAAAAATTGGAGAAAGAAGAACAAAAACATCCCAAAGCCAGCAGAAGAAGAGAAATTATAAAGACTAGAGCAGAAATAAATAAGAAAGAAATGAAAGAAACAGTTCTAAGGATAAATAAAACAAAAAGCTGGTTCTTTGAAAAGGTAAACAAAATTGACAAGCCTCTGGCCAGACTCATCAAGAGAAAGAGAGAGAAAAACCAGATCAACAAAATGAAAAATGAAAAAGAAGAGATTACAATAGATAATGCAGAAATCCAAAGGATTCTAGGAGACTGTTAGGAACAACTCTATGGCAACAAACTGGACAACCTGGAAGAAATGGACAGTTTCTTGGGGAAGATCAATCTCCCAAGACTGAATCAGGAAGAAACAGAAACTATGAACAACCGAATCACAAGCTCAGAAATCGAATTTGTGATTAAAAACCTACCCAAAAATAAAAGCCAAGGCCAGATGGATTCACAGCCGAATTCTATCAAACATTTAAGGAAGAGATAATGCCTGTCCTTCTAAAACTCTTCCAAAAAATTGCACAGGAAGGAAAACCTCCAAACACATTCTACGAGGCAACCATCACCCTGATACCCAAACCAGGCAACGACAACACAAAAAAGGAAAATTAAAGACCAATTTCTCTGATGAACTTAGATGCCAAGATCCTCAACAAAAGCCTAGCAAACAGAATTCAACAACACATCAAAAAACTCATATTTCATGTTCAAGACGGGTTCTTCCCAGGCATGCATGGATTCTTCAATATCCGCAAATCAATCAATGTGATACACCATATCAACAACTTGAGAGACAAAAATCACATGATTATCTCAATAGATGCAGAAAAAGCCTTTCACAAAACATAGCACCCATTTATGACAAAAACTCTTCAGAAAATGGGCATAGAAGGAATCTATCTCAACATAATAAAAGCCATATATGAGAAGCCCACAGTGAACATTATTCTCAATGGTGAAAAACTGAAAGCATTCCCTCTAATATCAGGAACAAGACAGGGGTGTCCACTTTCACCACTACTATTCAACATAGTCCTGGAAGTTCTAGCAACAGCAAGAAGAGAAGAGAAAGAAATAAAAGAATCCAGATTGGAAAGGAAGAATCAAGCTCTCTCTTTTTGCAGACGACATGATATTATACTTAGAAAATCCCAAAGACTCTATTACAAAGCTACTAGAGCTAATCAACGAATTCAGCCAAGTCGCAGGATACAAAGTCAACACACAGAAATCACTGGCATTCCTATACACAAACAATGAAAAATCAGAAAAGGAAATCAAAGAGGCAGTCCCCCTCACCATTGCAACCAAAAGAATCAAATATCTAGGTATAAACCTACCCAACGAAACAAAAGAATTGTACACAGAAAATTACAAGACACTCATGAAAGAAATTAAAGAAGTCTTAAACAGATGGAGAGATAGTCCGTGTTCCTGGGTCAGAAGAATCAATATTGTGAAAATGACCATACTACCAAATATCATCTATAGATTCAATGTGATCCCTATCAAACTACCAATGACATTCTTCATAGAACTAGACCAAAGAATAACACAGTTCATATGGAAACACAAAAGACCTCGAATAGCCAAAGCAATCCTGAGGAAGTATGGAGCTGGAGGGATCAGCCTCCCCAACTTCAGACTCTACTACAAAGCAACAGTCATCAAGACAGTATGGTACTGGCGCAAAAACAAAAATATAGACCAATAGGACAACATAGAGAACCCAGAGATAAACCCACCCACCTATGGGTACCTTACCTGATTTTTGACAAAGGAGGTGAAACTATAAAATGGGACAAAGACAGCCTCTTCAACAAATGGTGCTGGGAAAATTGGACAGCTGCATGCAAAACAATGAAGTTGGAACATTCCCTGACACCATACACAAAGATCAGCTCAAAATCGATTAAAGACCTAAATGTAATGTCAGAAACCCTAAAACTCTTAGAAGAGAATATAAGCAAAACACTCAAGGACATCAATCAAAGGAAGATCTTCTCTGACCCACCTACTAGAATAGAGGAATTGAAAAGAAAAATGAACATGTGGGACCTAATGAAACTTAAAAGTTTTTGTACAGCAAAAGAAATTACCAAAAAAACCTGAACAGACAGTCCACAGAATGGGAGAAAATCATAGCAAATCAAACAACAGACAAAGAATGAATCTCCAAAATCTACAAGCAACTCAGACAACTCAGCACTGGAAAAACGAACAACCCAATCAAAAAATGGGAAAAGGACCTAAACAGACACCTTTCCAAAGATGACATACAGATGGCCCAAAAGCACATGAAACAATGCTCAACCTTGCTTATAATTAGAGAAATGCAAATCAGAAAAGGAAATCAAAGAGGCAGTCCCCCTCACCATTGCAACCAAAAGAATCAAATATCTAGGTATAAACCTACCCAACGAAACAAAAGAATTGTACACAGAAAATTACAAGACACTCATGAAAGAAATTAAAGAAGTCTTAAACAGATGGAGAGATAGTCCGTGTTCCTGGGTCAGAAGAATCAATATTGTGAAAATGACCATACTACCAAATATCATCTATAGATTCAATGTGATCCCTATCAAACTACCAATGACATTCTTCATAGAACTAGACCAAAGAATAACACAGTTCATATGGAAACACAAAAGACCTCGAATAGCCAAAGCAATCCTGAGGAAGTATGGAGCTGGAGGGATCAGCCTCCCCAACTTCAGACTCTACTACAAAGCAACAGTCATCAAGACAGTATGGTACTGGCGCAAAAACAAAAATATAGACCAATAGGACAACATAGAGAACCCAGAGATAAACCCACCCACCTATGGGTACCTTACCTGATTTTTGACAAAGGAGGTGAAACTATAAAATGGGACAAAGACAGCCTCTTCAACAAATGGTGCTGGGAAAATTGGACAGCTGCATGCAAAACAATGAAGTTGGAACATTCCCTGACACCATACACAAAGATCAGCTCAAAATCGATTAAAGACCTAAATGTAATGTCAGAAACCCTAAAACTCTTAGAAGAGAATATAAGCAAAACACTCAAGGACATCAATCAAAGGAAGATCTTCTCTGACCCACCTACTAGAATAGAGGAATTGAAAAGAAAAATGAACATGTGGGACCTAATGAAACTTAAAAGTTTTTGTACAGCAAAAGAAATTACCAAAAAAACCTGAACAGACAGTCCACAGAATGGGAGAAAATCATAGCAAATCAAACAACAGACAAAGAATGAATCTCCAAAATCTACAAGCAACTCAGACAACTCAGCACGGGAAAAATGAACAACCCAATCAAAAAATGGGTAAAGGGCCTAAACAGACACCTTTCCAAAGACGGCATACAGATGGCCCAAAAGCACATGAAACAATGCTCAACCTTGCTTATAATTAGAGAAATGCAAATCAGAACTACAATGAGATTATCACCTCACACCCGTCAGAGTGGCCATCATCCACAAATCGACAGACAATAAATGCTGGAGAGGGTGCGGAGAAAAGGGAACCCTCTTGCATTGCTGGTAGGAATGTAAATTGATACAGACTCTATGGAAGATGGTATGGAGTTTTCTTAAAAAAACTTAAAGTAGGGCTTCCCCTGGTGGTCCAGTGGATAAGGACACCACCTTGCAGTGCAAGGGGCGCCGGTTCGATCCCCGGCCTGGGAAGATCCCACGTGCCACGGAGCGGCTGGACTGATGTGTCCAATCGCCGAGCCGGAGCTCTGGAGCGCATGTGCCCAGAGCCGGCGCTCTGCAACAACAGACGCCACCGCGATGGGAGGCCCGCAGGAGCCAAAGAACATAGACGGATGAAAACAGAGAAATAAAAGACCAATAGAAGTTGCCCGCCTGCTTCCCTCCCTCCCCAACCTGACCCCTGCCCAAAATAAATAAATTAATAAATCTTAAAAAAAAAAAACTAACTAAAATTAGAAGCACCATACAACCCAGCAATTCCACTCTTAGGATTAGACCCTGGTGAAATCAAATCTAAAAGAAGCACCTGTACACCTATGTTCATTGCAGCTCTCTATACAATAGCTAGAACATGGAAGCAACCTAGATGCCCATCGATGAATGAATGGATACAAATGCTGTGGTACATATATACAATGGAATACTATACAGCTATAAAGAGAAATGCAGAAGAATCAGTCCTAATGAGGTGGCTGGATCTAGAACATATCATAAAAAGTGAAGTCAGTCAGAAAGAGAAGGACAAGTACAATATACTAACACATATATATGGAATCTAGTAGGATGGTGATGAAGGCACACACAGTGAAGCGACGGAAAGACAGACATAGACAGTGGACATATGGACATTGTGGGGAAGGAACAGAGAATGAGAGGTGTAAAGGAAGTAACATGAAGGCCTGCACTATCATAAGTGAAGAAAATAGCTATAGTCATTGCTCTGTGAGAAAAGGAGATCCTTCAGGGGTGCTGTGTGATTGTCGGAAGTGGTGGGATGCAGGGGATATACATATGATTCATCTGGGAACATACATATCTGTAAACAATGCAACTCTGTAATAGTTAATAGTAAAATAAAAGTTAAAAAATAATTAAAAAATAAAAATAAAAAGACCGCACTGTGTTTATTTTTACCTACCAGATGCCTGAGTAGTGGAAGCTGCTGACGCTCTTCAGCAGTGGGAACTGCTTAAGAGGGCACCTGAGGCCTTCACACCAGTGCCAATCTCAGCTTAGGAGATGGTAAACTCAGCGGCAGAAGGACATACATTCTGACCTGCTGCCTGGGTCTCCACCTTCTAGGCAATGACCAGTTCTTCCTCAAGGTCTTTGCGGGAGCCACACAGAGACTTGACCGTCCACAGGTGCTCATGGTAGTGGCTGTCATGTCTGCACAAACCCTCCTCGTGTCTGCAGTCTCTTCCCGACCCCTCCTCGTGACGGATGAAAACAGAGAAATAAAAGACCAATAGAAGTTGCCCGCCTGCTTCCCTCCCTCCCCAACCTGACCCCTGCCCAAAATAAATAAATTAATAAATCTTAAAAAAAAAAAACTAACTAAAATTAGAAGCACCATACAACCCAGCAATTCCACTCTTAGGATTAGACCCTGGTGAAATCAAATCTAAAAGAAGCACCTGTACACCTATGTTCATTGCAGCTCTCTATACAATAGCTAGAACATGGAAGCAACCTAGATGCCCATCGATGAATGAATGGATACAAATGCTGTGGTACATATATACAATGGAATACTATACAGCTATAAAGAGAAATGCAGAAGAATCAGTCCTAATGAGGTGGCTGGATCTAGAACATATCATAAAAAGTGAAGTCAGTCAGAAAGAGAAGGACAAGTACAATATACTAACACATATATATGGAATCTAGTAGGATGGTGATGAAGGCACACACAGTGAAGCGACGGAAAGACAGACATAGACAGTGGACATATGGACATTGTGGGGAAGGAACAGAGAATGAGAGGTGTAAAGGAAGTAACATGAAGGCCTGCACTATCATAAGTGAAGAAAATAGCTATAGTCATTGCTCTGTGAGAAAAGGAGATCCTTCAGGGGTGCTGTGTGATTGTCGGAAGTGGTGGGATGCAGGGGATATACATATGATTCATCTGGGAACATACATATCTGTAAACAATGCAACTCTGTAATAGTTAATAGTAAAATAAAAGTTAAAAAATAATTAAAAAATAAAAATAAAAAGACCGCACTGTGTTTATTTTTACCTACCAGATGCCTGAGTAGTGGAAGCTGCTGACGCTCTTCAGCAGTGGGAACTGCTTAAGAGGGCACCTGAGGCCTTCACACCAGTGCCAATCTCAGCTTAGGAGATGGTAAACTCAGCGGCAGAAGGACATACATTCTGACCTGCTGCCTGGGTCTCCACCTTCTAGGCAATGACCAGTTCTTCCTCAAGGTCTTTGCGGGAGCCACACAGAGACTTGACCGTCCACAGGTGCTCATGGTAGTGGCTGTCATGTCTGCACAGAACCCCTCCTCGTGTCTGCAGTCTCTTCCCGAGTGCGCTTCCCTGTGCTCTGTCCTCAGAGCAGAGGAGAGTCTGTGACCGGAACAGTCTAGGCTGATTCACAGAAGATGCCTTTCATCCTGGTGGCCATAAAGGCCTCAGTATTTCACCACTGGAAGCTGCGGCACCCAGGAGGCTTCCCTGCTTTGATGAGAGAAGTTCCAGGAGTGGTGCCTGGAGCTTAAGTCACTGTCTTGTCTTCCTGGAGGATATGCTGCTGATGCCAACCTGGTTTCCAGTGGTAACAGCCGTGCCTGAGCTGCCAGCAGAAATTTCCTCCAGGTTCTTATTGAATTTAAAGGTACCACCATCACTTTTGCATTTGTAGATGTCACCTTCCTTGAGAGCCAAGGTTGACACCGCCTAAGTAATTTACTGCTGCAGAGGATTTGAGGACATCCTCTGTCACTTGCATGATGTCAAGGGCTCTGGGCAATATGAAAGCTTCCTTTTAGTTGGGTTGGAGACCCAGAACAATACTCTGTGACCAATCCCCAGGCAGGAAGGAATGGTTTACTTGGGGGTAGTGGTCTTGATAGGTTTCGTTGTGGCAGTTATTATATTTGTTATCCAGTATTCACTTCTCTACTTCTGAAACAGAAGAGGATTTTATTTACAAACCATCTGAGTGTTAGCTGTAACCTGTAACAAAATAATAGTGATATCAAACAGCTTAAAATAAAGGAAAAAAAAAAACTGACTCAGGTTTTTTTGAGATGTTAATTTCAATTCTACTTTTTCTATTCCTTCTCAGACTTTACTTTTTATCATATTCCTTCTAAAAAGGTAAAATATTCCAATTGGGGGTGTGCTTGCACCATGCAAGTATGTGGTATCTTAGTTCCCTAACCACAGATGGAATCCACACTGTATACATTGAGTCTTAATCACTGGACCACCAGGAAAGTCCATGCAACTTCTGAATACAATGAAAATGATTTTCTGAATCCCTTATTCTCAATCTGCTTTGACATCATCAAGATCTCCAAATCTTGTCACCTTTTTTTGTCTCTGTATAACTCTCCTTCATCATTTTGTCTTCTCCAAATTGGTCTGGATCAGTTTTCAATCCTTACCCTGTATTACCCTTATCTCCTTTGAGCGTTATTCAAGTGTCTCCACAAACTCCAAGCCTAGTAAAAAAAAAAAAAATCTACCGTACAAAAATTAACTTCTGTGGGAAAACCTATTTAAGAAATACAAAAGCACACCCACACTTGTACCTACCAAAACCCATCTCCAGCACCCACTCCCATACACAAGACAGTCCAAGTGATACATTGAATTCATTTTTCGCAAACTGCATCATCACTTAGCACTTTTTTGTGTGGGGGGGCAGCGGGTTGGGGAGGGAAGGGGGAGGGCGGGCCACTTCTATTGGTCTTTCATTTATCCATTTTTCATCCATCGTTGTTCTTTGGCCCTTGTGGGCCTCCCATCGCAGTGGCCTCTGTTGTTGCAGAGCACCATTTTTGGGTGCATGCGCTCCAGGGCTCTGACTCGGTAATTGGACACGTCTGCCCAGCTGCTCTGCAGCATGTGAGATCTTCCCAGGCCAGGGATCAAACCGGCACCCCTTGCACTGCAAGGCGGTGTCCTTACCCACTGGACCACCATGGAAACCCTCACTTAGCAATTTTTAATATAATACTCAACAGTTATCCCTACCATTGTTTCAGAAAGCCATTTTAAGTATTTAACATGATTTTCTCAGTTCATTTATCTTACCATCACTACATCATTCTCAAACATATCAGTACTTCATCAAAAACAAACAAAAAATAGGCAAATTAGGTAATTAATTGCAACTTCACTGAACTTATTCTCTTCCATCTACCAAACAAATTACTATTCTCTATGAGCCTTCTCAGCTGACATCCAATTTTATCCATAGTTGGTGACTCCATCTTCCTTCTAAATTGTATGATATCCTGTAATTGTATGATGTCCTTAAGTTTCTCTAATAGAAACAAAATGAAAAAAATCTCAAACTCCATCTTCTATTAGAAAGGACATTTCAGTTGATCTATTGCAATTAAATCTAAGCTAAAACTGGAAATAGTTATCTACAAAGTCTAAAGATAACCTGGAGAAATGTTGAATAGTTTGGATATCTCAGGCTAGTTGCCTCTAATAAACCTTTTTATTTGGGTTTCATAAGAGTCATCAGGTTATATGAGTACACCATGGTGTGCATGGTGGCATCTAGAAGAAACTAGGCCAAAGTGATGAAGGAAAGACTGTAATTAGAAAACTTTTGTAGCTAGCTGCAAAGAGGTCCAGTCATGGAGTTGCTAGAAAATTTGCATTCCATGTGCCAGTAAAATTAGATCTATGTAGGGTGAATAATTTCAAGTTCATGATCTAAATTTGTTAATCAGGAATTGAATTTACTTCTTTAAGAATAAAATGCAGTCCTAAAAATACATTTGCGTGAGCCATTTAACATTTTTCACTTACTAAATTAAATACTGAAATGCTTTCATAAGTACATTTGACCTACGTACAACTTGCAGTGCTTTTCTAATATTTTATTGTTCTTAATTGTATGACATAAAGAAAACATGATTGATTTTTTAAGCAAGCTGTCTACATATGTTCATAGATTCTCATATTAAGAGGGTATCTTTTTAAATTTGCCCACAGTTTTCTACAGTATGCCATACAAATATTATCACTTTAATTGAATTAAAATTCAAGTACCTCATCTCTCACCTTTCCTTCTTAGCAGAGCTTTTCAGAAGAGAATCTTGCCAATCAATGCATTTACTTCATCACCTGCTACTCAATACTAAGTCTACATAACTATTCATTAATAGGCATGACTTCATTACAAAACAATTTGAGATTATTAATAATCTTCTGGTGGCCAATGCAATGCAGCAGACAGTTTTCAAACTTAATATGTGTGATCTCTCTTGAATTTTTGGCACCATTTACTATTCCCAACGTTTTCAAAATTACAGTATTAACTTTTCTGACAGCATTTTTATCACCTAACCTCTTTTGTTGTTCCTTCTCCCCTTTCTTGTGACTTCTTACTTCACTGGCTGTTTGAATGGTGGGCTTCACCAGAATTTTTCTTGATGCAAGCAAACATGCTAAATCACTTCATTAGTATCCAGCTCTTTGCCACCCTATGGCCTGTAGCACAACCGGCTTCTCTGTCCATAGGATTCTCTAGGAAACAATACTGGAATGAGTTACCCTGCCATCTTCCAGGGTGTTTTCCTGACCCAGGAATTAAACCCATGTGTCTTAGTGAGGGGCCAGCCCAAAGAGGAGAAATGGTGGCGGGATTGCCTGTGGCCAAGCCATGGGAAGATCGGAGAGGGGTGAGCCTTCTGTCCACCAACCCAGCCCCTCGGCGAGCGAGAGACAATCAGACGCGACGGGGGTTCCGTCGAAGCAGTTCAGTTTTATTAGTGCAGATTTACAGCTTATATAGGCAAGTGAAGGGGCTTTCCTAAGGAATTTCCCATACTTAAACCTATCACACTAAAGGTCAAGCAATCATGCGTAGATCACGCCCTCGTCTCTTCTTTCCTTATGCTTGTAGCAACTTAGATCACGCCCTCATCTCTTCCTTCCTTATGCTTGCAAAGGCCCTCTTTCATTTACAGCCCCACATCTTAGGTCTCCTGCATTGGCAGACATGTTCTTTTCCACTAGCACCCCCTGGGAAGCTCCCATGTTACATGCTGATATATAAATATTACCAGTATGTTCATTATTATATAACCTTTATCTCAAGCCCAAAATTCATTCTTGAGTTTCAGACCTGTGAAACTGCTTCCACTTTGGCATGATAACTTCGGCTAAAGAGTGGAAAAGAAACTTGGTCATATTTTCTTTCTGATTTAATATTCTCCTGTTTTACATCTTCTAGCAGTCAAATCACAGCCTTGGGTGCTTCCTTAGACTCCTTTCCTCCTTTACCTTTGATGTTCAGAATCATACAAGCTATGAAGTCCACTACCTTACTGTATCCAGATCCCTTTGATTTCAAACAAAATCATTATTTTGCTACTATTCAGGCAATGATTTCCTTTTATTGATCGCAAAGCCTCAAAATATGTCATATCGCTTTTCAAATGTTCTTTATACAACTAAAAATGTGCTGTATATCTCTTCTCATATATCTTCATGAAATATTTATTCTCTTTATCTAGCATCCTAAACAGTGCAAACATGGTATATAAGATTGTTTTTAGACTAATGATCAAACTCTTTGGTTTCTGATACAAATGATTTACCCTCAAAATTCATGTTGTTGCCATGCGAAACTAATTGAAAATAAGCAAATTAGTAAGTCTCTGAATTCTCTGGGCTGTGACTCAGCCTGAAATGACCTTGGTGATTAACCTTATTCTTCGCATTATCTAGTTATCACCTCTGCAATAAAACTTCAGTTTTGAAGTCACCTCTTGTGACTTATGGAAATAAAGCCTTAAATATGTATACAACCTTCCTTGTTTGTATTCCTCAAACTTTTCTGATCATTCTGCATTATGTGCCTTTATTTTCATTAGTTCCTTGAAGTAACTGATTTTTTAATTTCCTCTAGGTATTTTTAGCAAAAGTGTATGACATGAAATAAAATAGTAGAGTGTCACTTATTGAAAGTAAAATGAAAGAGAATATCTTGTCCCAGCTAGAGTCTGGTACATCACTTAAATCAGGTGAATTTCCTTTGTTTTATTTTGCTGAGGTTATCATTGTTTTACTTTTGTCATCATATTACTTTGTGTCCTCATAATAATAAAAACACATTTGAAAGAGCAAAGAAACATGAATATGTTAGAGAATGTAGAGATAAAACATCACCAATTAGGATAAGATACCTTTTAACACATGAAAGTCTAGGTTTTGTTCATTTTAATACATTTATTTTTACATTTTTTTTATAACCTGTCATTCTTGAGTTTCAGACCTGTGAAACTGCTTCCACTTTGGCATGATAACTTCGGCTAAAGAGTGGAAAAGAAACTTGGTCATATTTTCTTTCTGATTTAATATTCTCCTGTTTTACATCTTCTAGCAGTCAAATCACAGCCTTGGGTGCTTCCTTAGACTCCTTTCCTCCTTTACCTTTGATGTTCAGAATCATACAAGCTATGAAGTCCACTACCTTACTGTATCCAGATCCCTTTGATTTCAAACAAAATCATTATTTTGCTACTATTCAGGCAATGATTTCCTTTTATTGATCGCAAAGCCTCAAAATATGTCATATCGCTTTTCAAATGTTCTTTATACAACTAAAAATGTGCTGTATATCTCTTCTCATATATCTTCATGAAATATTTATTCTCTTTATCTAGCATCCTAAACAGTGCAAACATGGTATATAAGATTGTTTTTAGACTAATGATCAAACTCTTTGGTTTCTGATACAAATGATTTACCCTCAAAATTCATGTTGTTGCCATGCGAAACTAATTGAAAATAAGCAAATTAGTAAGTCTCTGAATTCTCTGGGCTGTGACTCAGCCTGAAATGACCTTGGTGATTAACCTTATTCTTCGCATTATCTAGTTATCACCTCTGCAATAAAACTTCAGTTTTGAAGTCACCTCTTGTGACTTATGGAAATAAAGCCTTAAATATGTATACAACCTTCCTTGTTTGTATTCCTCAAACTTTTCTGATCATTCTGCATTATGTGCCTTTATTTTCATTAGTTCCTTGAAGTAACTGATTTTTTAATTTCCTCTAGGTATTTTTAGCAAAAGTGTATGACATGAAATAAAATAGTAGAGTGTCACTTATTGAAAGTAAAATGAAAGAGAATATCTTGTCCCAGCTAGAGTCTGGTACATCACTTAAATCAGGTGAATTTCCTTTGTTTTATTTTGCTGAGGTTATCATTGTTTTACTTTTGTCATCATATTACTTTGTGTCCTCATAATAATAAAAACACATTTGAAAGAGCAAAGAAACATGAATATGTTAGAGAATGTAGAGATAAAACATCACCAATTAGGATAAGATACCTTTTAACACATGAAAGTCTAGGTTTTGTTCATTTTAATACATTATTTTTACATTTTATCCTGTGATGATCTTAGAATTTTTTTAAGTTACCTTAAAATTTGTACTTAGCACAGCTTGTTTTATATTTAAAAACTCTAAAATTACACATTCTTAAGATTATTCATTTAATAATACATACTTAAAAATGGTCATTACATAAGAGGGAGACGAGCTATTCGCTTTGCTAAGGGGAACTGGTTAAAAAAAGAAAAAGTTAATTTCATCTCTTCTCCCACATATTGTGCCAGGAGGAAATGCTTCTAAGGCTATTTCACTTACTTGAATACTTTAATGTGCAATCATTTATGAATGGTAATATAGCCATAGCTTCATCATAATAAGGACAATAGTAATAGCAGTAATATAGGTATTCTTAAGATAAGGCTTCCCCTGTGGCTCAGTGGTCAATTATCTGCCTGCGAAGCAAGAGATGTGGGTTAAGTCCTGTATTGGAGAGATCCCATGGAGAAGGAAATGGTAACTCACTCCAGTATTCTTGTGTGGGAAATCTCATGGACAGAAGACCCTGGCAGGTTACAGTCCATGGGGTCACAAAGAGTCAGATACAACTTAACAGCTGAAGAACAACAATATTTAAGATAATAGAGTCAGTTCTCTCTCTCTTTTTTTATCTTCTCTATCTCTTCTCTCCTTATTTTTTTTATTTTCCTTTTTACTTTTACAGAGTTTTGTTGTTTAGATATGTATGATCCCAGATTAGGCATATGTATATCCCCCTCATCTCACCCCTCCAGGCCATCGCACAGCACCCCTGCAGGATCCCCTTGTCTCACAGAGCAATGACAATAGCTATTATTTTCACATATGATAGTAGAGGTTTTCATGCTACCTCCTTTACGCCTCTCACCCACTGTTCATTCCCATAATGTCCATATGTCTATTCTCCACGTCTGTTTCTTCATCACTTAACTGTGTGTGTTATCAATACCATCTTACTAAATTCCATATATATGTGTTACTATACTGTACTTGCCTTTCTCTTTTTGACTTACTTCACTTTTTATGATAGGTTCTAGACTCATCCACCTCATTAGGACTGATTCTTCTGCATTTCTCTTTACAGCTGTGTAGTATTCCATTGTATATATGTACCAGAACTTTCTCTCTTTCTTTCTTTCTTTCTTTCTTTTTTTCACGCAGTGAAAAGCTTATTAAAGTGAGAAAGGATAGGGAAAAGCTTCCAGCACAGACACTGGAAGTCGGGTAGGAGAGTATCCCCCTTTGCCAGTTTAAGCATGACAATTTGTATCTTCCATTCAGTTACCAAAACAATAAATCAAAAGAACATCTTAAGGTTGTAAAGGCTCTGTAGGCCCACACCCACAACATTAGCATGAGATTAGCTAGGAGAGTCTCCAGGCCTCAGGGCTAGGTGGGACATTCTATGTAAACACCCAGATTAGCATAAGACTAGAAGTTTTCAGTTTCAACATTGAAGACCTTTGCCTTTATTTCTTCTTTCCTTCCTCTTCTCCTTGTCCTGTGACCTGCTAGACTCATTATTGAATCTGCCTGTGTACCCCTTTCATTCCCCGTTTTTTCTTTTAGGAGAATTATGTTGCTGGGGAAAAAGGGCTACAACTGATCTGGCTTCTTCAAGCTGAGCAGAGGCGTGGTCCCTAAATTATTGAGGCAACATATTCTCCTTACCCTTTACTAGGATCTTTCATTCATAGGTCCTAAGTAATAGTTGGAGGAGGTTGTAAGAGTCTGAACCATTATTTGTAAGTTTAAAGAATTTAGTTGGTTGGAGATAAATCTTATCATGCAATTGCAGGTACATGGAGCAAATAGCAAAAACAAAACAATTATTATAGAAAGTCTTTTTTTCCTGTTTTTTTTTGAAGTGGAGAAACCTGCCTTCTCATAGTAGAAGTCTTTAACTGATGAAGAGAGGAGTGGTCGAAATATCCTGGCAGTGATTTATCTGAGTCAGCTGTTGTATGTTTGTAATGTCTGTTTATAAAGGTTAGGAGGGAAAGGGGCAGGGCACAATTTTTGAAAAGAATGACAGCCCAAGGACACAGCATAAACCCATTAGAATCAAATGGATCCAAGATGGCAGACCAGACCTTGATCCTCAGTCAGGAAGCGAAATGCCAAACCCAGAGGCGCCATGACATTCTTTCCCTAAAAGAGCTGGAATAATCTTCCCACTCATTAGCATATGGAATTAACCAGCCTATAAAATCTAAGAATGCCATGTTTTCGGGGCCACTGAATTTGCTTTACCGTGGCCCATACTCTGTCTGTGGAGTGTGCTTTCTCTGAATCTGAATAAATCCATTTCTTACCTATCACTTTGTCCCTCGCTAAATTTTTCTCTGCAAAGAGGCATGAAGAACCTGAACCTCAGTGGTCCAGTCATTGGGTGAGTGATTTTAATTACCAGGGCTTTGGCTGAGTTCGAGTCCCAGCCGCGTGGGTTCAAGTCCCAAACAGGCTTCAGGCTGGGTTCGAGTTCCGGCCATGTGCATTCAAGTCCCAAACAGGTATGATTAAATCTGGGCCCTGAATTTAAGTCTCAAATTGAGGTTGGACACTTCCATGTTGAGAAAGCTGAATGTTGGGTTACACAGATTTTAGAATTTATGATTTCATTTACACTAGGGGAAATCAATAGGGTAAGATTCTATGCATCAGTAAACTTAAGAATTTTAGGTATTAGCAAAGCAATAGCAGTGTTTACCCCTAAACAAACAGGCCATTTTTAAGCTAGATGATATTTGGACTGAGTTAATATTCCCAAAGTGAACTACTTACATAACAGATCAGTTAAGAGGTAAGTACACTTAAGTCTATTATCAAAAGCAATTGACATCTGAAGAAAGTGTGTCCTTTTAATAAAGAAAAAAAGCTGAATTCAAGCCTTTGCTTCAGATTGCCTTTAAGTTTACTTAAATTCATTTCAAACAAAGTCAGTCTTAAACGTACATAAAACTTTTTGCTCAGGGTCTACTTCCACAAACCTTCTTATCACTTTCTGTACCCATCAACTTATTCTCTCATCTAGAAAGAGCCATCTGTAAGTCAGACCTACTTCTTTTTTCCTTCATAAAATGTAATTCCATTGCTCATACCTTCTTAAACAAAACACTCATCTTACTTTCTTTAAACCTTTTTTTTTTAACGCTTTTTAACAAAAATGCCCACTTCAGGAATGAACCCAAGGACACAGCATAAACCCATTAGAATCAAATGGATCCAAGATGGCAGACCAGACCTTGATCCTCAGTCAGGAAGCGAAATGCCAAACCCAGAGGCGCCATGACATTCTTTCCCTAAAAGAGCTGGAATAATCTTCCCACTCATTAGCATATGGAATTAACCAGCCTATAAAATCTAAGAATGCCATGTTTTCGGGGCCACTGAATTTGCTTTACCGTGGCCCATACTCTGTCTGTGGAGTGTGCTTTCTCTGAATCTGAATAAATCCATTTCTTACCTATCACTTTGTCCCTCGCTAAATTTTTCTCTGCAAAGAGGCATGAAGAACCTGAACCTCAGTGGTCCAGTCATTGGGTGAGTGATTTTAATTACCAGGGCTTTGGCTGAGTTCGAGTCCCAGCCGCGTGGGTTCAAGTCCCAAACAGGCTTCAGGCTGGGTTCGAGTTCCGGCCATGTGCATTCAAGTCCCAAACAGGTATGATTAAATCTGGGCCCTGAATTTAAGTCTCAAATTGAGGTTGGACACTTCCATGTTGAGAAAGCTGAATGTTGGGTTACACAGATTTTAGAATTTATGATTTCATTTACACTAGGGGAAATCAATAGGGTAAGATTCTATGCATCAGTAAACTTAAGAATTTTAGGTATTAGCAAAGCAATAGCAGTGTTTACCCCTAAACAAACAGGCCATTTTTAAGCTAGATGATATTTGGACTGAGTTAATATTCCCAAAGTGAACTACTTACATAACAGATCAGTTAAGAGGTAAGTACACTTAAGTCTATTATCAAAAGCAATTGACATCTGAAGAAAGTGTGTCCTTTTAATAAAGAAAAAAAGCTGAATTCAAGCCTTTGCTTCAGATTGCCTTTAAGTTTACTTAAATTCATTTCAAACAAAGTCAGTCTTAAACGTACATAAAACTTTTTGCTCAGGGTCTACTTCCACAAACCTTCTTATCACTTTCTGTACCCATCAACTTATTCTCTCATCTAGAAAGAGCCATCTGTAAGTCAGACCTACTTCTTTTTTCCTTCATAAAATGTAATTCCATTGCTCATACCTTCTTTAACAAAAACACTCATCTTACTTTCTTTAAACAACCAAAAATTGACCTTTATATTCTAATTGATGAGCATAAGTATCAGCGATAATTTCTAAAAACATTGCTTTCTTACACAGAAAATAAGCTAGTTACTCAATAGACCACTATAACTTAGTTAATATAACCTTTAGAAATTGAAGTTATTACAATCTGGCTATGTTCATGAAAACAGAGCCTTGGACTTTGCTCTCAGTCGCAGTTTAGAGAATGACTGAAGTAGTAATATTTGGCTTGTCTAGACATTGCTATTACAGTGGTGGATCTGGAAGAAAGTGAGAGTAGGCTTCGTTGAGCACAGAGAAAGTCACCCTGGTGTCCAAAAGGAAACTGACTGATTAGCCCTCAACAGTTATTAATAGTCGGAATTTCTCAGGTGTTATTAGGACAGGAGCCTGTGTGGGGGACCCCTGGGCACCTTCAGTCTTGGTTTTCCTCAGAGTCTAACCCCTGGGATCTATGCCTCTGGGGGCAGTTCCTCTTTCAGTGTGATCTGTGACAGACAGACTGAACAAGGAGTGGGGCGGCTGAGGCCCCTGAGGACAATCCTACTTGTGATGCCCCTCCCTTTCACACAGTGATTGCAGATCCATCCTCATTCACCTAGGTTCCTCTGGATATTTGTTCCAGGATGTTTTACCTAACAGCCAACGCTAGGGCTTCAGCATTTTCCTGGATTTTTTATTTTTGCTTTTCTTCCCCTTATTCTCCACTATAATATACTGTCTGAGCCAGCTGCCACCATTTTTGTAAAGACTGATTTGGTCTAAACATATGTTTTTGTTACTTACAGTGGATATCTGGATGTCTCTTAAAGAAATAGTAACTTATGTAGCTGTTTCTCAGCTTCTCTAGCTATCTTTCACATGCACTCTAAGACTGGAGAAACTTGCTTTTCATCATCCTTATCTTATGCCTTATATCTCATCCTCTTGCTCATCCCAAGCAGAGTAAGAGGATGGTAGGAAGCTGAAGGCTTTACAATCAAATTTGGCCTTAGGATGTAAGTCTGGCATGTCTCACAGAAAGAGAAAAGGAGCAATACATATGGCACTTCTACCCATTTTCCTTGCTTGTTACAGAACAAATTTAATCGTGAAACAGTATTGTAATTGAGACTCTTTAACTAGCCAGTGTTCACCATTTTCTAGTGGATATTGTGGCCATGTGGATTTGTAAAAGAAAGTCAGGCATGTCTTCTTTAAGCTCTGAGGGTCAAATATATCTCAGTTTTTCAGAATATAGTCCAAGGGGTTAGGATCTTGGAACTCTGTGAAGCTCCCATCTGTAAGAGGGAAAAAAACAGTGTCCAGTGCCCTTGCTTTTTTCACCAGAGGCGTCCCTCCTTGCTGTAGATGGTGGTGAAGACAGACTTGTTCACCTGAGCTTCCCTCCCTGCTCAGACTTAGTCTGTCCCTTACTGAAGCAGTTACTCACAGTATTCCCTCAGTCCTACCCCTGAGGAGACAAGGCGTTGCAGCACCCAGAGGGTACACCTGTCTGCACCTCGAATTTTTAAGTTCCTCATTGCCAAACTAAAAGGGTTTACCTCAATTTGAGACTTAAACCCAGGGTCCAGACCTGATCGAATCCTGCTTGAGACTTGAACCCACGTGGATGGAGCTTGAATTCCAGCAAAAACCCTGTTTGGGACTTGAACCCATGTGACTGGGGCTTGAACCTAGCCAAAACCTGGTTTGGGACTCAAACCCACGTGGTTAAGGCTTAACCCCAGCCAAAACCCTGCTTGGGACATGAATCCATGTAGTCAGGACTCAATCCCAGCCAAAACCCTGTCTTTGACTTGAACCCATGCACCCGAGACTTAATCCAGCACTCACCCAATGTCTGGACCCACTGATGCTCAGGTTCTTCATGCATCATTACAGAAGGAATTCAGCAAGAGGCAGAGTGATAGGCAAGAGGAGGATTTATAAGGATAGCTTACTTGTAAGAGGTGCAAGCAGACAGGCAGGAAAGCCCCACTCTGCTGTCCTCCAATTGAGTGGGCAGCAATATATATAGGATGGTAGAAGACCACCCCCCCTCAAGTAGATGCAGAGGCAGGACATACATCATTGGTTGCTTCTTCGCCAGCTCCTCCTTCATCAACTGTTTATACCCAGTTGAGCCTGCATTACTGAACAAGGAGCAGCTCTCTTGAGCTATTGTCAACTCACTGGACTCCCAACCTTTCTCAGGTGTCTCCCTTCTACCTACCATCCGCTACTAGTGAAAAGGTTTTACCTCGATTTGAGACTTAAAACCAGGGCTCAGACTTGATCGAACCCTGCTTGGGGCTTGAACCCATGTGGCTGGAGCTCAAATTCCAGCCAAAACCCTATTTGGAACTCGAACCCACAATCCCTGACTTAAGCCTTGAACCCAGCCAGAACTCTGTTTGGAACTTGAACCCATGCTTCTGGGACTTGAACCCAGCCAAAACCCTGTTTGGGACTTGAACCCACGTGACTGGGACCTGAACCTAGCCAAAACCCGGTTTGGAACTCTAACCCACGTGGTTAAGGCTCAACCCCAGCCAAAACCCTGCTTGAGACCTAAATCCACTTAATCAGGACTCAATCCTGACCAAAACCCTGTCTGGGACTATAATGCACGTGGCCGGGACTTAATCCAAAGTCTGGACCCACTGAGGCTCAGGTTCTTCGTGCCTCAATGCAGATAGAATTCAGCGAGAAGCAGAGTGACAGACAAGAAAAGGATTTTTTGGAGTAAGGTACCTAAAGTGGTGCAAATGAGCAGGCAGGAAAGTTCTGCTCTGCTGCTCTTCCCCCTGACTAAATGGGCAGCAATATATAGGATGGAAAAAACCGCCCCTCTCAAGTAGACACAAGTGTAAGACATACATCGTTAATTCCTTCCTCACCAGCTCCTCCTTCAAGCCTGTTTTACTGATCAAAGAGCAGCTCTCCTGAGTTATCAACTTATTGACCTCCCAACCTTTCCCAGGTTTCACCCTTCTACTTATCATCCCCCACTAGGACTCTACATGTTCTACTCTATCCCTATCACTAGGACTCTACAACCACCTACCTATTCTACTCTGTCCCTATCCAAACAGCACACTTGATTTTCTCTTTCCACCAGGTGTGCAACAGAGTATCGTTTCAGGATGTTTCCCATGCCAGCACCGTGAGGAGAAACGCCTTCCTCTTATGTCCCTGTGTGCATATAGTGTCGTGGGCACTGTGCTGCAGCTTACTCTGATTCCTATTCTTATTTCTTCTCACTAAGAGGCACTATCTTAAATAGATCAGAGACCTTTTACAGTCACAGTGTAGTCCCCTCAGAGTCGTGAGTTTCGGACTTGGACAATAAAGTGTCGTGGTCTCGAGTATTGTCAAACCAAGTGTAGTTCTATTAATCATAAAACATATAATAATCAGAATCAAGATTCCATTAATCAGGATTCAAATAAAGGAAAGCACAAATAATCAGAACTCAATCAAATGCAAACAGATGTTCTTACACCAGAGCTGGAGAGTCTCAATCTCACATCTGGCGCAGGCAATCACTGTGAGTGAGCCTCTGGTACAATCTTACTTTACCCCTTTATATTTTTCCAACTAGAAATCTCAAGTTAACTAGTAATCATAAAAAAAGCATTTTGCTTCTTTAGAGACGCAAAAGAGGTTATTACTGGAGCTTTTTGCTCCTTTACTAACACCTAGGTAAACACCTTTGTCCTCAGGGGGAAACATTTGTTTGTAGAGAAAACATTCTTACAATTCTTAATCTACAAAGGGAACTACGAGTTGCAAAAAACGTGTTACATTATCATTAGAAAGGGGACAAGCAGAAGAGCTTTTGTGCTCTGTATTAGCATCTCTATCAATGTTTGCCAAAGGTGATAGTTTAATCTTATAAACTGCTAATCTTATGAGTGGGGCTATTTCAGGCCTAAGCTTTTATCAGTAACTAGCTACCAATTCATCCTCGGAGGAGGTTTCAGAGAGGCAAGGTTGCAGACCGCGCTTATCGCTTATCGCTAGTGTGAGGAGGCATTTGTCTGCTCGGCCCAGATATCTTTTCTTGATCTTTCCTGTGAGAAGTGAATATGAAACTATCCCCTCGTACTAGTGACCACCCTTGTGGGAGCATTCAACATGCCTACCAAGTTAGAGTAGAGGGGTCTTCTTCCCCACATAGTGACATTCTCTGCAAATAACCTAACATTTCTTCCTCATCACTTTTCCCATCAGAACTGTTCTCCTCATAATTAGGGTCCCAATATCTGTCAGTGAGGATGCCTTTGCTTGCCCATGACAACAGTATACAGTACATTTCTGAGCATAGAAGCATTAAAACAAAAGGTAGCAAACAAATAACCCAAAACGTCCTTTCTGAGTATCATTACCTCAGATAGTATGATAGCAGAAACCATTTGCATTCTTGAGATATCAGAGCCAATCTTTCTAATCCATTGCCACAAATTCTATCAAGAGAATAGTTTAAGCCATTTTCCTTGTCACTGGAGCTTAGCTATAGGCTGACCAGTCATTTAAAATTTCTAGGGGATTCCCAAATGAAATGTGGAACCTTAGAGGAAGCATTTTCCAGAAACTCACTAGCTGGGAGTGAAACTTCAAATAAAACAATAGACAAAGTGAAGCTAAATAAATCCTTAATGGGATAAATGTCAGCTATTGACCTCTCAGTATCTCATTAGACCTGTGACCTGGCAGAGTCATTTTAGTTAAGTTACTCTTGTTTTTACTGTTTGAAGCTTCAAAATAGCAAAATAAGCATAGTTGGTATTTTTTTTAATTGTGCACACAAATATTAATTTAAAAGTCTTTTGGAGTTTTATTATAATAAAAAGCATTTTGCTTCTTTAGAGACGCAAAAGAGGTTATTACTGGAGCTTTTTGCTCCTTTACTAACACCTAGGTAAACACCTTTGTCCTCAGGGGGAAACATTTGTTTGTAGACAAAACATTCTTACAATTCTTAATCTACAAAGGGAACTACGAGTTGCAAAAAACGTGTTACATTATCATTAGAAAGGGGACAAGCAGAAGAGCTTTTGTGCTCTGTATTAGCATCTCTATCAATGTTTGCCAAAGGTGATAGTTTAATCTTATAAACTGCTAATCTTATGAGTGGGGCTATTTCAGGCCTAAGCTTTTATCAGTAACTAGCTACCAATTCATCCTCGGAGGAGGTTTCAGAGAGGCAAGGTTGCAGACCGCGCTTATCGCTTATCGCTAGTGTGAGGAGGCATTTGTCTGCTCGGCCCAGATATCTTTTCTTGATCTTTCCTGTGAGAAGTGAATATGAAACTATCCCCTCGTACTAGTGACCACCCTTGTGGGAGCATTCAACATGCCTACCAAGTTAGAGTAGGGGGGTCTTCTTCCCCACATAGTGACATTCTCTGCAAATAACCTAACATTTCTTCCTCATCACTTTTCCCATCAGAACTGTTCTCCTCATAATTAGGGTCCCAATATCTGTCAGTGAGGATGCCTTTGCTTGCCCATGACAACAGTATACAGTACATTTCTGAGCATAGAAGCATTAAAACAAAAGGTAGCAAACAAATAACCCAAAACGTCCTTTCTGAGTATCATTACCTCAGATAGTATGATAGCAGAAACCATTTGCATTCTTGAGATATCAGAGCCAATCTTTCTAATCCATTGCCACAAATTCTATCAAGAGAATAGTTTAAGCCATTTTCCTTGTCACTGGAGCTTAGCTATAGGCTGACCAGTCATTTAAAATTTCTAGGGGATTCCCAAATGAAATGTGGAACCTTAGAGGAAGCATTTTCCAGAAACTCACTAGCTGGGAGTGAAACTTCAAATAAAACAATAGACAAAGTGAAGCTAAATAAATCCTTAATGGGATAAATGTCAGCTATTGACCTCTCAGTATCTCATTAGACCTGTGACCTGGCAGAGTCATTTTAGTTAAGTTACTCTTGTTTTTACTGTTTGAAGCTTCAAAATAGCAAAATAAGCATAGTTGGTATTTTTTTTAATTGTGCACACAAAAATATTAATTTTGAAATGGCAAGAGCTCCAATTTGGTATTTTTGGCTAGACAGTTTTAGTACTGTTTTATAATTCACTAAGTACTTGCAAGTGTAAATTCCATACATATTTTACATGAATGTATCTGGCTGGACTGTTAGTCCGACATTGATTTTGGCTTTCTGACGTGTCTTGTTCCTGTTTATGAGAGATTCTTTTTCTCATTTTAAGCTGAATTTGTCAGAGATAAAATTATTAGTGACATTGTGTTGTGGGCCATGTGCTCCTTGTGGGCTTAACTCCTCCAGGAGTTAACCTAGAGTCGTTTCATCTCTTACCTGTCTCAGAACCTACCTCCGGCAATCTAAGACCACTGTGGTTGTTCAGGTCACTGAATGACCACTTCTTATGTGCGACCCAGAGATGAGCATATATTTTAATTAATGAGTGGATTTCCCTAAGGTATCACTGCAAAGTATGAGGTTGAGACTTCCACCACTCCTGTAAATTTCTCAGTCACCTGAGAAAACTGTAAGCGGCCGGGAGTAGTTATGTCCCTTTTCTTCGGAGCAAAGCTCTCATATTTTGCTCCCTTTTATCCTGACAAATTCCATAAGCAGCCACATTGAGGAAAAGCGTCAGATTAGCCTCTTCTTAACCATTCAGTCAAGATGATTCTGTTCCCTATGATGGAACATCCTCTACATCTTTCAACCTAAGAGAGATTCCTGGAGCTAGAGATCCACCAACTAAGAACAACTATGCATTATCATCCACAGAACTAAAAAAACATCAATCTGTCAAAGCACATTTGAGTTCTGAACATAAGTACACTAGAACACCACAATCACTGGAGCTTAGCTATAGGCTGACCAGTCATTTAAAATTTCTAGGGATTCCCAAATGAAATGTGGAACCTTAGAGGAAGCATTTTCCAGAAACTCACTAGCTGGGAGTGAAACTTCAAATAAAACAATAGACAAAGTGAAGCTAAATAAATCCTTAATGGGATAAATGTCAGCTATTGACCTCTCAGTATCTCATTAGACCTGTGACCTGGCAGAGTCATTTTAGTTAAGTTACTCTTGTTTTTACTGTTTGAAGCTTCAAAATAGCAAAATAAGCATAGTTGGTATTTTTTTTAATTGTGCACACAAAAATATTAATTTTGAAATGGCAAGAGCTCCAATTTGGTATTTTTGGCTAGACAGTTTTAGTACTGTTTTATAATTCACTAAGTACTTGCAAGTGTAAATTCCATACATATTTTACATGAATGTATCTGGCTGGACTGTTAGTCCGACATTGATTTTGGCTTTCTGACGTGTCTTGTTCCTGTTTATGAGAGATTCTTTTTCTCATTTTAAGCTGAATTTGTCAGAGATAAAATTATTAGTGACATTGTGTTGTGGGCCATGTGCTCCTTGTGGGCTTAACTCCTCCAGGAGTTAACCTAGAGTCGTTTCATCTCTTACCTGTCTCAGAACCTACCTCCGGCAATCTAAGACCACTGTGGTTGTTCAGGTCACTGAATGACCACTTCTTATGTGCGACCCAGAGATGAGCATATATTTTAATTAATGAGTGGATTTCCCTAAGGTATCACTGCAAAGTATGAGGTTGAGACTTCCACCACTCCTGTAAATTTCTCAGTCACCTGAGAAAACTGTAAGCGGCCGGGAGTAGTTATGTCCCTTTTCTTCGGAGCAAAGCTCTCATATTTTGCTCCCTTTTATCCTGACAAATTCCATAAGCAGCCACATTGAGGAAAAGCGTCAGATTAGCCTCTTCTTAACCATTCAGTCAAGATGATTCTGTTCCCTATGATGGAACATCCTCTACATCTTTCAACCTAAGAGAGATTCCTGGAGCTAGAGATCCACCAACTAAGAACAACTATGCATTATCATCCACAGAACTAAAAAAAAACATCAATCTGTCAAAGCACATTTGAGTTCTGAACATAAGTACACTAGAACACCACAAATTATATATCTTTTGAGGATCCACAAATGGACAGATTAGGTTGGTAATTAACAACTTCCCAGACAATTATGAAATGGTCAAAGGGACCTGGAAAAGTTGACTGAGAAAGGATAATTCAGTCCACACACTTTGTTCATTTTTACCCGTTTCTTGTGGAGGTGGATACCTCTTGACCTTGGCAGGACTCGGGGCTGCCTTACAAGACATGTCCATGGAACTGCAAATTTGGACTCCATACAGGTTTCCATACGTTTTAAGCAAATTGCACTCACACACTAGCATACTGGGGTTTAGTAAAGTAAAGCGGAAGACATGTGCTGAGAGGACAGAAGAGATGAAGCTGTGAGTATCTTTACCTTGTCTTGAGGACCCTGGATGAGCCCCCAGATGATAGGTGATAGACGACGGTATGTTACCATGAAAGGTGTCGGATTCTTCATCTCCAATGGAGAAGAATTCACATTGGGATCAAAAAACTCAGCGTTGGTCACTCAGAGTTTCATGCAGTGAAAGGTTTATTAAAGTAAAAAAGGATAGGGAAAAGTTTCCAGCATAGACACTGGAAGTCGGATAGGAGAGTATCCCCCTTTGCCAGTTTAGGCATGACAATTTGTATCTTCCATTCAGTTACCAAAACAATAAATCCAAAGAACATCTTAAGGTTGTAAAGGTTCTGTGGGCCCACACCAACAACATTAGCATGAGATTAGCTAGGACAGTCTCCAGGCCTCAGGGCTAGGTGAGACATTCTAACATAAACACCCAGATTAGCATAAGACTAGAAGTTTTCAGTTTCAACATTGAAGACTTTTGCCTTTATTTCTCCTGTCCTTCCTCTTCTCCTCCTTGTCCTTGTGACCCGCTAGCCTCATTATTGAATCTGCCTATGTACCCCTTTCAGAAATTTTAAGTTTTTCCCTAGGGTTATTGGTTTGGAAAAGAACACTTCATCACATATGGGCTCCCCAGGTGGCACCAGTGGTAAAGAACCCACCTTCCAATGTAGGAGATTTAAGAGATGCAAGTTTAATACCTGGATAAGGAAGATCCCTTGGAGGAGAGCATGGCGACCCACTCCAGTATTCTTGCCTGGAGAATCTCATAGATAGAAGAGCCTGGTGGGCTACATTCCATGAGGTTTCAAAGAGTCAGACCTCACTGAATGGCCAATAAACTTGGCCAACTTATGAAATGGTCAAAGGGACCTGGAAAAGTTGACTGAGAAAGGATAATTCAGTCCACACACTTTGTTCATTTTTACCCGTTTCTTGTGGAGGTGGATACCTCTTGACCTTGGCAGGACTCGGGGCTGCCTTACAAGACATGTCCATGGAACTGCAAATTTGGACTCCATACAGGTTTCCATACGTTTTAAGCAAATTGCACTCACACACTAGCATACTGGGGTTTAGTAAAGTAAAGCGGAAGACATGTGCTGAGAGGACAGAAGAGATGAAGCTGTGAGTATCTTTACCTTGTCTTGAGGACCCTGGATGAGCCCCCAGATGATAGGTGATAGACGACGGTATGTTACCATGAAAGGTGTCGGATTCTTCATCTCCAATGGAGAAGAATTCACATTGGGATCAAAAAACTCAGCGTTGGTCACTCAGAGTTTCATGCAGTGAAAGGTTTATTAAAGTAAAAAAGGATAGGGAAAAGTTTCCAGCATAGACACTGGAAGTCGGATAGGAGAGTATCCCCCTTTGCCAGTTTAGGCATGACAATTTGTATCTTCCATTCAGTTACCAAAACAATAAATCCAAAGAACATCTTAAGGTTGTAAAGGTTCTGTGGGCCCACACCAACAACATTAGCATGAGATTAGCTAGGACAGTCTCCAGGCCTCAGGGCTAGGTGAGACATTCTAACATAAACACCCAGATTAGCATAAGACTAGAAGTTTTCAGTTTCAACATTGAAGACTTTTGCCTTTATTTCTCCTGTCCTTCCTCTTCTCCTCCTTGTCCTTGTGACCCGCTAGCCTCATTATTGAATCTGCCTATGTACCCCTTTCAGAAATTTTAAGTTTTTCCCTAGGGTTATTGGTTTGGAAAAGAACACTTCATCACATATGGGCTCCCCAGGTGGCACCAGTGGTAAAGAACCCACCTTCCAATGTAGGAGATTTAAGAGATGCAAGTTTAATACCTGGATAAGGAAGATCCCTTGGAGGAGAGCATGGCGACCCACTCCAGTATTCTTGCCTGGAGAATCTCATAGATAGAAGAGCCTGGTGGGCTACATTCCATGAGGTTTCAAAGAGTCAGACCTCACTGAATGGCCAATAAACTTGGCCAACTTGTGAAACCTCCAATCAGAGATCTCCAATCGGCTGGGGCCTGATCCCAGGAACCTGTTGCCCCACAAAGCCTAGTCAGCAATGAACTCTGTGTACCAGGGATGCAGATAGTTCTGTGCTGGACAGAGGTGGGGTGTGGAGAAGCCTTGAGGATGGGTGTGGAAAATTCCTGCACCAGCACGGTCTTATTTGATATCTATTAACTATTCTTGAGGTAAATGTTATATACATGGGCCCTAAGTCCCTTAGAAGTAAGAAATACTGTCTTTGAAGCTTAACCACTTTTTAACTGTGCAGCCTTAGACAAGCTACTCAACCTCTCTGTGCCACAAGTCTGCCCATACAATAGAGATAACACCAGGGTGGTTGCAGGTATCAGTGAGTTTTTGTGTGTGAAGCACTTAGGATGTACCTGACACAGAGCAAGGGCTGAGCTCATTGGCAGCTGTTACTATTAGTTCTGGGCTTCCCTGGAGGCTCTATGGTAAAGAACCCACCTTCCAATGTAGGAGATTTAAGAGATGCAAGTTTAATACCTGGATAAGGAAGATCCCTTGGAGGAGAGCATGGCGACCCACTCCAGTATTCTTGCCTGGAGAATCTCATAGATAGAAGAGCCTGGTGGGCTACATTCCATGAGGTTTCAAAGAGTCAGACCTCACTGAATGGCCAATAAACTTGGCCAACTTGTGAAACCTCCAATCAGAGATCTCCAATCGGCTGGGGCCTGATCCCAGGAACCTGTTGCCCCACAAAGCCTAGTCAGCAATGAACTCTGTGTACCAGGGATGCAGATAGTTCTGTGCTGGACAGAGGTGGGGTGTGGAGAAGCCTTGAGGATGGGTGTGGAAAATTCCTGCACCAGCACGGTCTTATTTGATATCTATTAACTATTCTTGAGGTAAATGTTATATACATGGGCCCTAAGTCCCTTAGAAGTAAGAAATACTGTCTTTGAAGCTTAACCACTTTTTAACTGTGCAGCCTTAGACAAGCTACTCAACCTCTCTGTGCCACAAGTCTGCCCATACAATAGAGATAACACCAGGGTGGTTGCAGGTATCAGTGAGTTTTTGTGTGTGAAGCACTTAGGATGTACCTGACACAGAGCAAGGGCTGAGCTCATTGGCAGCTGTTACTATTAGTTCTGGGCTTCCCTGGAGGCTCTATGGTAAAGAATCCATCTGCCAATGCAGGAGATGCAGGATTTGATCCCTGAGTGGGGAAGATCCCTGGAGGAGGACACAGCAACCTACTGTAGCATTCTTGCCTGGAGAATCCCATGGACAGAGAAGCCTGAAGGGCTACCATCCATAGAGTCCATAGACTACAGTCAAAAGAATCAAACAAAACTGAAGCAACTTGGTACACATGCATCGCCTTACATACTGTTGGGGGCACATAGTGTTGGGTGGTAATCTTGATGACTCAGTCAAGATGGTGCCTGCCAGGTGTCTCCACTGTACTACTAATTACTAATGTTCCCTTTCCATGCTCTATTATTCAGAAGTCACTATGCCCAGTGTGCATTCAAAGAAAAAGGAAGGGATAATTAACCTGGAGGATGGAGAACCTCCATGTGTTATCCAGAAGATAACACTATCTTCCAGCTAGCTATTTATTCAATAATTTCTTTCTACCAGTGCTGATTTGGAGATATGGATCTTATATTGTGGGTTACAACCTAATACTCAGTTACCCATTTTATTGCTCTAATCATTGCAGTTTTGGCCATTAGGGGCTTTGGGCTTCATGAGCCCTTTGACATCTCATTACCCTTTTCAGTCTGGGCCACTGCCTAACTCTGGCACCACAAGATGCTCCAAGCTCACTTTTTGCCCTGTCTCTGCCCAAGAATCAGTCGATTCTTCAAGAAAATAATGTATTTTTAAAACACATCCTCCAATTATCCTGTCAATAGTTCAAATACATTGCACTGCATTTGAATAGGTGATAAAGAGTTAATTGTTCAGAACATGGGAGGGATCTGACCCTGTTTCCATTCCCAGGAGGCTCTGGGGAACTGAATCTCTGCAGTTGCATTGCCAAGGCTTGGGGACAGCCTGCCCAACCTTCCTATAGGAGCGATCTAGCTCCTCTGCCCTTCCCAGTCTGAGTTGCCCAGTGGAGCTTCCAAAGGTCAAAGTAATTCCTGGGAACTTCTCCTCTACAGCCTTTCCTTGCCCCCCAACTTCGGGTAGCCAGTTCTGAACCTCTGCAGACCTCACACAGGCTGACCAGGTGGCAGGAGAGCAGGAAGGCTCCAGGAAGAAATTTGGCAAAACAAGTTTGCAAGAGATGGTTGAGGTGGGGGGAAGAGAGGGCACATTAGATCCAGAAAGCTCTGGGGACTTGAGGCCAAGCTTCGCAAAATCCAGCTCTAAGAGTAGCAGGGTTCTTCTGGGACAGTCCTGGGTTCTGCAGAAGAGAGTCAGCTTCTCAGTAAAGAGCTACCTTCACGAGTCAGAAGACAGTGAGACTGTGGCTCACTCTGGGAGGACTGAGAACTGTATGACTCATTGTCCAGCACTGCTGGCTCCCTTTGGCACAGTGCTGAGAAGCCCGGGGCCTAGAATTATAGGCAGAGTTCCAGCCTAGTCCTGCTCCAGGAGGGAATCCCTAGCCATCAATCACAATTTCACATGTAGTGACACAGGCTGGGTGCTGTGGGGTCACCGAGGAGGAAGCAACTCAGCCCCAAAGGACTCTGGGCAGGCCTCACAGAGGAGGTGACATCATAAAAAAGAGGAATAGAATTGGCCAGGGAGCAGCAGGGAGGAAAAAGGGAAGGGCACTGGGAAGATTCCTGTAATCACAGCAATCTTATCTTCATTATGATTATTGAGCTCATTGCTTAATATTTTTACTACCATGAAGGAGTTACTACAGGAATAAATGGCTAACTATCCTGAATTTTTCCTCAACTATCAAAGGGATTGTTGTGAATATCAGATTTAGGGCACACACAGCAGTGGTCTGGAGTGGTCGTAAACCATGTGGGTGGGGACTTCATTTTCTACCTCCTGGAGGCCAGTCCTTGGGGTTGCTGCGCCTTGGAGGCACAGAAGAAGAGGTATCTGTTTGTTTGTTTGTTTTTTTTTAAGATGGGCAGTCAACAAAGCAGGGACTTGGTTACATGGAGTCATTGGTGGCTTCAAAAGTAACAAAGGTAGCACCTAGTGCCCTGGATTAGAAGCTTCTGGTCCTGGCTGCAAGTTGTTACAGCTGAGACAAGGCAGGTTATACCTGCCTTTCTATCCTGGCAAGGGTCTTATTTCAGAAAAAAATGTACCTAGCCCTGGGTGGAGCCATAGTTCTGTGTACTTGCTCCAGTCACGGTGTACCTGTTGAGTGTTCTTGTCTCAGTGTAAAAAGTGCTTGCCTGAGTGACCCTGTCTTGATAACTATGGCTCTGCCTCCAACCATGTGTGGGCCAAACTGTGTACCCAGTTCACTCGATGCATCTCAGGCTGTACCTTCTGTGAGCTCCAGTCTGAACAAATGTAGAATAGTGCTTGCTGATAATGCCATACGCTCGGCGGCCCATGCCTGTTTCAATCCGTGCACCTAGTTTAGCCTGGGCTTACCTTACACCTGTGAGCTGTGCATTTCTATCCTGCAGATCTCCTCACCGCCAGGGCCAAGAGATTCACAGAAGGGTTGCTACCCATACCCCCTACCCCCATTCCGGGCCTGGCCAGGTGCTCCAGGCCTTTGGGGATGGGTGTACCAGAACTTTTTTATCCACTCATTTGTTGATGGACATCTAGGTTGCTTCCATGTTGTAGCTATTGTATAGAAAGCTGCAATGAACATAGGGGTACAGGTGCTTCTTTCAGTTTTGATTTCATCAGGGTATAAGCCTAAGAGTGGGATTGCTGGGTCATATGGTGCTTTCATTTTTAGTTTCTTAAGGAATCTCCATACTGTCTTCCATAGAGGCAGTATCAGTTTACATTCCCACCATCAATGCAAGAGTGTTCCCTTTTCTCCACACCCTCTCCAGTATTTATTGTCTAAACATTAATGACGGCCATTCTGACTGATGTGAGGTCATATTGTACTGTAGTTTTGATTTCATTTCTCTAATAATAAGCAATGGTGAGCATTGTTTCATGTGTTTTTTTGGTGGAGAGGTGTTTCTCAAGGTCCCTTTCCCATTTTTGGATTCGGTTGTTCACTTTCCCAGTGTTGAGTTGACTAAATTGTTTGTAGATTTTGGAGATTCATTCTTTGTCTGTTGTTTCATTTGCTGTGATTTTCTCCCATTCTGTGGGTTGTCTGTTCAGCTTTTTTGTAATTTCTTTTGCTGTACAGAAGCTTTTAAGTTTCATTAGGTCCCACATGTTCATTTTTCTTTTTAGTTCCACTATTCTAGTAGGCGGGTCATGGAAAATCTTGCTTTGATTTATGTCCTTGAGAGTTTTGCCTATATTCTCCTCTGAGAGTTTTAGGGTTTCTGACCTTACATTTAGGTCTTTAATCAATTTTGAGTTGATCTTTCTGTATGGTGTCAGGGAATGTTCCAACTTCACTGTTTTGCATGTAGCTGTCCAGTTTTCCCAGCACTATTTGTTGAAGAGGCTGTCTTTGTCCCATTTTAAAGTTTCACCTCTTTTGTCAAAAATCAGGTACCCATAGGTGGGTGGGTTTATCTCTGGATTCTCTATCTTGTCCCATTGGTCTATATTTTTGTTTTTGTGCCAGTACCATACTGTCTTGATGACTGTTGCTTTGTAGTAGAGTCTGAAGTTGGGGAGGCTGATCCCTCCAGCTCCATTCTTCTTCTTCAGGATTGCTTTGGCTATTCGAGATTTTATTGTGTTTCCATATGAACTGTGTTATTCTTTGGTCTAGTTCTGTGAAGAATGTCATTGATAATTTGATAGGGATCGCATTGAATGTGTAGATGATATTTGGTAGTATGGTTATTTTCACAATATTGATTCTTCCGACCCAGAAACATGGAATTTCTACATCTGTTTATATCTTCTTTGATTCTTTTCATTAGTATCTTATAATTTTCAGTGTATGGTTCTTTTGTTTCTTTGGATAGCTTTATTCTTAGATATTTTATGCTTTTGGTTGCAATGGTGAAAGGAATTGCCTCTTTGATTTTGTTTTCTGATTTTTCATTGTTTGTACTTAGGAATGCTAGTGATTTCTGTATATTGGCTTTGTATCCTGTGACTTTGCTGAATTCATTGATTAACTCTAGTAGTTTTCTAATAGTATATTTGGGGTTTTCTATGTATAATATCATGTTGTCTGCAAATGGAGAGTTTTACTTATTCTTTTCCAATCTGGATTCCTTTGATTTCTTTCTCTTCTCTTATTGTTGTAGCTAGAACTTCCAGGACTATGTTGAATAATCGTAATGAAAGTGGACACTCTTGTCTTGTTCCTGATCTCAGAGGGAATGCTTTCAGTTTTTCACCATTGAGGATAATGTTCGCTGTGGTCTTCTCATAGATGGCTTTCACTATGTTGAGATAGGTTCCTCTTATGCCCATTTTTAGAAGTTTTTTTTTTTTTTATCATAAATACGTGTTGGATTTTGTCATAGGTTTTTTTTTTTTTTTTTCCTCTCTGCATCTATTGAGGTTATCGTGTGGTTTTTGTGTCTCAGTTTTTTGATGTGGCGTACCATGTTGACTGATTTGCAGATATTGACTATTCCTTGTAACCTGGGATGAACCAGGCTTAATCATGATGTATGAGTTTTTTGATGTGTTGTTGAGTTCTGTTTGCTAGGATTTTGTTGAGGATTTGGCATCTAAGTTCATCAGTGAAATTGGTCTATAATTTTTTGGGTGTTGTCTTTGCCTGACTTTTGTGTCAGGGTGATGGTGGCCTCGTAGAATGTGTTTGGAAATGTTCTTTCCTGTGCAATTTTTTGGAAGAATTTTAGAAGGACAGGCATTAACTCTTCTTTAAATATTTGGTTGAATTCACCTGTGAAGTCGTCTGGCCCTGGGCTTTTACTTTTGGGTAGAGTTTTGATCACAAATTCAAGTTCTGAGCTTGTGATTGGGTTGTTCATGGTTTCTGTTTCTTCCTGATTCAGTCTTAGAAGATTAATCTTCTCCAAGAAACTGTCTTCCAGATTGTCCAGTTTCTTGCCATATAGGTGTTCACAGTAGTCTCTTATATTCCTCTGTATTTCTGAATTATCTGTTGTAATCTTTCCTTTTTCATTTCTGATTTTGTTGATCTGGATCTTCTCTTTTTTTCTTGATGAGTGTCCAGTGGCTTGTTGATTTTTTTTTTATGTTTTCCAAGAACCAACTTTTTGTTTTATTTATCTTTACTATTGTTTCTTTCGTTTCTTTTCCGTTTGTTTCTGCTCTGATCTTTCTGATTTCAATTCTTCTGCTAACTTTGGGGTGTTTTTGTTCTTTTTGCTCCAGTTGTTTTAAGTGTAGTGTTAGATCATCTGTTTGATGCTTTTTCTTGTTTCTTGAAGTAGAATTGTATTCCTATGAAGATCCCTCTTAAAATTGCTTTTGCAGTATCCCATAGACTTTGCACTGTTGTGTATTCATTGTCATTTTCTTCTAAGAATTTTTTTTTATTTCTTTTTTTATTTGTTCAGTAATCAGTTTGTTTTTAATGTATGTGCTGTTTAATCTCCATGTGCTTGTATTTTTAGTGGTTTTTTTCCCTGAAGTTGATCTCTAGTCTCATTGCATTGTGGTCAGGGAAGATGGTTGATATAATTTCAATTTTTTTCAATTTACTGAGTTTTTGTTTGTAGCCCAAGATGTGGTCTATCTTGGAGAATGTTCCATGGGCACTTGAGAAGGAAGTGTATTCTTCTGCTTTTGGATGCAAGGTCCTAAAAACATTAATGAGATCCATCTCTTCTAATGTGTCATTTAAAGCTTCTGTTTCCTTTTTGATTTTCTGTTTGGATGATCTGTCCATTTGTGTAAGAGGAGTGTTAAAGCCTCCTACTATTATTGTGTTACTGTCAATTTCTTACTTTATGTCTAAAAGTGTTTCTCTTGTGTATTGGGATGCTTCTGTATTGGATGCATAGATATTTATGATTGTTATGTCTTCCTCTTGGATCGATCCCTTGATCCTTATGTAGTGTCCTGCCTTGTCTCCTATAATCTTCTTTATTTTAAGGTCTATTTTGTCTGATGTGAGGATTGCTACTTCAGCTTTCTTTTGATTTCCATTTGCATGGAATATCTTTTTCCATACTCTCACTTTCAGTCTATGAGTGTCTTTAGGTCTGAAGTGGGTTTCTTGCAAACAATATGCGTCCATTTGCATTTTTGAATATCTTTTCCATACTCTCACTAGATGATTTTTTGAGTGTCCAGTGGCTTGTTGATTTTGTTTATGTTTTCCAAGAACCAACTTTTTGTTTTATTTATCTTTACTATTGTTTCTTTCGTTTCTTTTCCGTTTGTTTCTGCTCTGATCTTTCTGATTTCAATTCTTCTGCTAACTTTGGGGTGTTTTTGTTCTTTTTGCTCCAGTTGTTTTAAGTGTAGTGTTAGATCATCTGTTTGATGCTTTTTCTTGTTTCTTGAAGTAGAATTGTATTCCTATGAAGATCCCTCTTAAAATTGCTTTTGCAGTATCCCATAGACTTTGCACTGTTGTGTATTCATTGTCATTTTCTTCTAAGAATTTTTTTTTATTTCTTTTTTTATTTGTTCAGTAATCAGTTTGTTTTTAATGTATGTGCTGTTTAATCTCCATGTGCTTGTATTTTTAGTGGTTTTTTTCCCTGAAGTTGATCTCTAGTCTCATTGCATTGTGGTCAGGGAAGATGGTTGATATAATTTCAATTTTTTTCAATTTACTGAGTTTTTGTTTGTAGCCCAAGATGTGGTCTATCTTGGAGAATGTTCCATGGGCACTTGAGAAGGAAGTGTATTCTTCTGCTTTTGGATGCAAGGTCCTAAAAACATTAATGAGATCCATCTCTTCTAATGTGTCATTTAAAGCTTCTGTTTCCTTTTTGATTTTCTGTTTGGATGATCTGTCCATTTGTGTAAGAGGAGTGTTAAAGCCTCCTACTATTATTGTGTTACTGTCAATTTCTTACTTTATGTCTAAAAGTGTTTCTCTTGTGTATTGGGATGCTTCTGTATTGGATGCATAGATATTTATGATTGTTATGTCTTCCTCTTGGATCGATCCCTTGATCCTTATGTAGTGTCCTGCCTTGTCTCCTATAATCTTCTTTATTTTAAGGTCTATTTTGTCTGATGTGAGGATTGCTACTTCAGCTTTCTTTTGATTTCCATTTGCATGGAATATCTTTTTCCATACTCTCACTTTCAGTCTATGAGTGTCTTTAGGTCTGAAGTGGGTTTCTTGCAAACAATATATGCGTCTTGCTTTTATATCCATTCAGCCAGTGTTTGTCTTTCGGTTGGAGCATTTAGTCCATCTACATTCAAAGTTACTATTGATAGAAATGTTCCTACTGTCATCTTCTTAGATGTTTGGGGTATGATTTGTAGGACTTCTCCAACTCTTGCATTTATTGGCTATACAAGACCCTTTAACACTTGTTGTAAGGCTGGTTTCATGTTACAAAATAGTTTTAGCTTCTGCTTGTCTGTGGAGCTTTTGACTTCTCCTTCAATCCTGAATGAGATCCTTGCCAGGTAGAGTATTTTCCGTTGTAGATTATTCTCTTTCAGTGCTTTAAATATGTCTTGCCATTTTCTTCTGGCCTGAAAGGTTTCCGTTGAGAGGTCAGCAGTTAAACGTCTAAGATTTCCCTTGTATGTTGCCTATTGTTTTTACATTGCTGCTCTAAGTATTCTGTTTTGTGTTTAGTCTATTAGCTTGATTAATATGTGTTTTGACATGTTTCTCCTAGGATGTATCCTGTATGGGTCTCTTTGTGCTTCTTGGACCTGATATACTATTTGCTTTCCCATGTTGGCAAAGTTTTCTACTATAATCTCTTCAAATATTTATTCATAGTCTTTCTCTTTCTCTTCTTCTTCTGAGATACCTATTATTCGAATGTTGGTGCATTTGATATTGTCCCAGATGACCCCGAGACTGCCCTCATTTCTTTTCATTCTTTCCTTTTTTTTTTTCTGTTCTTCACCTGTTGTTTCCACCATTCTGTCTTCCAGCTCACTTATCCATTCTTCTGCCTCGGATACTCTACTGTTGAGTCCTTCCATAGCATTTTTAAGTCCAGCAACTGAGTTGATTGTCTCTATTTGTTGTTTTTTAAGTTCATTAATTGAGCTCTTTGTCTCTTTTAGGTTTTTCTTAATTTGTTGCATGTCTTTCTTCAGTTTGTCAATTCTATTATTCTATTTTCGGAGTTTTGAATCATCGTTATTATCACTATTCTGAATGCTTTTTCTGATAGTTTGTCTATTTCTTCCTCAGTCACTTTGGTCTCTATGTTCATAGTTTGTTCCTTTTGAGCTTTTTTTGCGAGCATTGAAGTGGGTTTCTTGCAAACAATATGCGTCTTGCTTTTATATCCATTCAGCCAGTGTTTGTCTTTCGGTTGGAGCATTTAGTCCATCTACATTCAAAGTTACTATTGATAGAAATGTTCCTACTGTCATCTTCTTAGATGTTTGGGGTATGATTTGTAGGACTTCTCCAACTCTTGCATTTATTGGCTATACAAGACCCTTTAACACTTGTTGTAAGGCTGGTTTCATGTTACAAAATAGTTTTAGCTTCTGCTTGTCTGTGGAGCTTTTGACTTCTCCTTCAATCCTGAATGAGATCCTTGCCAGGTAGAGTATTTTCCGTTGTAGATTATTCTCTTTCAGTGCTTTAAATATGTCTTGCCATTTTCTTCTGGCCTGAAAGGTTTCCGTTGAGAGGTCAGCAGTTAAACGTCTAAGATTTCCCTTGTATGTTGCCTATTGTTTTTACATTGCTGCTCTAAGTATTCTGTTTTGTGTTTAGTCTATTAGCTTGATTAATATGTGTTTTGACATGTTTCTCCTAGGATGTATCCTGTATGGGTCTCTTTGTGCTTCTTGGACCTGATATACTATTTGCTTTCCCATGTTGGCAAAGTTTTCTACTATAATCTCTTCAAATATTTATTCATAGTCTTTCTCTTTCTCTTCTTCTTCTGAGATACCTATTATTCGAATGTTGGTGCATTTGATATTGTCCCAGATGACCCCGAGACTGCCCTCATTTCTTTTCATTCTTTCCTTTTTTTTTCTGTTCTTCACCTGTTGTTTCCACCATTCTGTCTTCCAGCTCACTTATCCATTCTTCTGCCTCGGATACTCTACTGTTGAGTCCTTCCATAGCATTTTTAAGTCCAGCAACTGAGTTGATTGTCTCTATTTGTTGTTTTTTAAGTTCATTAATTGAGCTCTTTGTCTCTTTTAGGTTTTTCTTAATTTGTTGCATGTCTTTCTTCAGTTTGTCAATTCTATTATTCTATTTTCGGAGTTTTGAATCATCGTTATTATCACTATTCTGAATGCTTTTTCTGATAGTTTGTCTATTTCTTCCTCAGTCACTTTGGTCTCTATGTTCATAGTTTGTTCCTTCATTTGTGTTGCGTTTCTCTGTCTTTTCATTATTACATGTTTTTGGATGTTTTATGTTTGAATCTTGTTATCGATCTTTTCTCTCATGATTCTTAGGATTAGTCTTTGGCCAGTCTGTGGGGACACCACCTGGCGCTGTGCCTCTGCAGGCCAGCACTGTGCCTCGTTTCCTGCGGTCCACAGGCACTGCCTCTCTACCACCCAGTCTGCTGGCAGTGCCTTTCTGCCACGCTGTTTGCTTGCTCCCTATATTGTTTTTAATTTCAGCAATTGAGTTGTTTTTTTCTGTTTGGTGTTAAGTTATTGTATTTCTTTATTCAGTGTGGTAGTTGATTCTTGCAATTTCTCTAAAATTCCATTTTTGATGTTTTGGGTCATTGCTACAATCATTCTTCTGAATTTTCTATCGGAAAGTTTGTCTAATTCCATTTTATTTGGACTTATGTATTTGTAGATTGTTTCTTCACTTGTGTGGTATTTCTCTCACATTTCATTGTTATTATTAATTTTTTAACCATCTATGTTTGGGGTTTCCTTTTCCCAGACTTTGAGGTATGCCCATGGTGTTTGTTGTTTTGATGAGGCAACTTGTTCTGGGTGACTCTGGTGGCCGGGTGATGTCAGGACTTGCATACAAGTGCTTGCCTTTGTTGGAGTTCTCACTGTTTAATGCTCTTTAGTGTTAAGTGTTCTCTGGTATTGTAGGGTTTTTGAGTGAGTGCTTCCTTCCTAAAATCCCTGAGCTTGTTATCTGATCCGGGAATGAAGATTTCATGGCTGTTTACGTATGGCACTAAATGGAATTAAAACATATATACGCGAATGAGAGATGTCCCTCTTTTATTTTAAAATTAAGAGACTTTTGTTGAGGCAATGCATAGAACTAAGAGGCGGCCAGCCTCTAGCCTCGTCCCCTCTCCCTTGCGGCTGTGCCTATCTTAGGTCGGGACAGAGCACTATTCAGGCAGAGCCCGTCATGGGATCAGGCAGCAGTTGCGGTGGCCTTCCTGTCTTAGGCCCGCTCTGCAGTGGTGTCCTCTTACCCATCACTGGCTAACCAGCCATCTCGTGGGAGCTGGATGGAGTTTTTAGAACGTTCTTTATTTGAAGGCCTCATTATATGTCTCGGGTGATTTCTTGCAGAGTCATATCGACCCAGGGGTTTTGTAGGTGCCCAACGTAGGGCTCTTCTTCTAGGACCTGAGCAAGCATAATTATTTTTTGTTGCAGCTGCTTATTGTGGGCCATAATGCCCTTTGACCTTAAACAGTATACTAGCAAGACAACAAAAACAAACAGATAGAAAGCATTTTTAAACCAGGTGAATGGGCTTTGTATCCATAGCCAAAAATCATTAACCCGCTTTTGTCAGGCAAAAGTGGGGATATCTCACGTCACAGTCCAAGCGTGCCAGAACGCTCAATGTCTCGATAGCTCTGGCGTGCAGATCAAGCTGTTGCTGGAGTCCCATTATGTCAGCCCTCAGGTATTCAAGTTTGTGTAGGCTGGTCTGAAGTCCCTGGGCAGAGGAAGTGGATATGTTGTTTACCACTGTGATGGTGTGCACGTGCACTTGTTGAACTCCAAGCACAGATGTTGTTACTGTTGTACCTAGTAAGGAGAGAAAGAGAGAGAGAGATGCCTCAAGAACTTTCTGTTCTTGGGCCTGATATATGGTCATATTTTATCTGCCGCAGATTCTAATGTTTGATCCTTGTTTTGTGGCATAAATTTAAGGTTCCTCACCGGTACCCATATAGGGCTGGGTTCCCCAATGGGGAATATGCACCCAAATCCTCTCCCCATCGTAAGGAGTGGAACAGGCCCCTTCCATTGGCCAGTGATGGGGTCCTTCCATCTCACTTGTTTTTCAGGTTTTATTTCTTGGTTGGACTTGTGTTTTTGAAAGGGTGCCATCAGTTCATTTTTTGAAAAGTTTAAAATATTTAGAGTAAAGAGTGCCATTTCAAGTTGCTGGTGAGGGCTTATTCCCCCTTTTTGCTTTTGTAATTGGACCTTTAAGTTTTGATGATGACGTTCAATTATAGCCTGTCCTTCAGGGTTGTATGGGATCCCTGTGGTGTGGCGGATGTGCCATCCTTGAAAGAAGTTTTGTAAATTCTTGCTAACAAAGCAGTGACCATTGTCTGTTTTTATCTGATAAGGTAGACCCAGAGTTGCAAAGCATTGTAAGAAATGACTCTGGGCATGTTTTGCTTTTTCTCCTGAATGGGCTGTAGCCCAGCAGGCATAGGAATAAGTATCAATGGATACAAAGATGTACTTGAGTTTTCCAAAGGGGAAAAAGTCAGTGACATCTGTCTGCCACAACATATTAGGCCTCAGTCCCCGAGGGTTTACTCCCAGTAACTGTAAGGGAGGAACTTGTAAGTGAGGGCAGCAAGACTTACTAGTGTCGATTAAAAAGATGAACAACTTGAGAGTTGTGGGTTAAGTTTCATTTGAGGTATAATTAGGACTACAGCCCCGGAGGCAGCACCCCAGATAGCTCCGAGAGAGACCGCTCCAAAGGGTTAGGGGAAGAAAGTCAACACAAGGGTTTCAGTGTGGGGGAAATTTAAATGTCGAAGAAAGGGTTTTTTTTTTTTTTTAAGTCTTTTGTTTTACAAATGGCTTATGCCTGACATGAGGATATGGTACTTTCATGAAGAATTTCAGCACTTTTTCACTTGTGAGGAGATTCAGGGATTGAGATAATAAAAGCTCTTTCTAAAAGTCATTTACCTATCTAAAGACCTGTTCCACTGGATTCCCCTGAGCACAGAGTGTCTTGCCCCACCCTGATTTCCTTCAGGGGGTGTTTCAGTGGGATGTTTTCTTATCTCCTTAGGGGGCACTCTCTCTTAAAGTGTCCGGTTGGCCGCAGTTAAAGCAGTGGCCTGATTCGGGTGAGGCTGGGGCCCCTGGGACAAGGCCCTGCCTGTAACCCATTACAGTGGATAAGGCTTTAGTCATTGCCTCAGAGACAGCCTCAGTTTGAGCCTGAAGAGCATTGATGATAGAGTGGGCTTGGTGGCTTTGTGTGCCTATATCTTTAGAGCACACAATCCATCGCTCAATGGAACGATCTTTTTGTCCTGCGCAGGCCAATTTATGGTCTGTATTCATTCCCTCCCAAACTAGCATTCTGAGGAACTAATCTCTTAAAGGCCCTGGAGGGAACTTTCTCTGGAGGCTCTTTTCTACACAGTCTACAAAAGTGGCAAGGTCTTCATTATTCTTTTCTGCTATACCCGATATGGGGGGTTCAGTTGGGCCCTCAGGAAGTTTTTTCCAGGCAGCCAGACATATAGCCCATACTTGGTCTTGATAAGGGGCAGGGATGGCAGCCTGCTGAATACCGGTGCTCCATCGGTCCGCCGTTTCCGACAGCATTCCGAAAGTTATTGGAATGACGGGGTTGGCAGCCTGGTTTCTCTCTGCTTGAGCATGACATTCTTCTTTGAAGAAGGCACACCATTTGATATAAATGTTACTGGGAAGTACTGCCTTACATAGCATCTTCCAGTCTTGGGTGGTACAAGGTTGGTGGGCCAGCCCTTGGAGTATTGTTTGTGCCCATGGGGAGTTTGGGTCTTCCTCTGCTACCACCTTCCTAAGTTCTTTCAGGTCATTAGCCTCCCATGAATACCAGGCAGCCGGTCTGTTTCCCCCTGGGTTAACGTTTACAGGAAAAGCTTGGGTTGGGCCCGTGAAGGGCACTGAGGGCTCCCAAGGGTCTTCAGGATGGGTCCTCTCTCTCCAAGGTGAGCCCAGTGCCTTCTCTCCCCGTGATGCCCCTGTGATCTCTTCAAAGGGGGGGAGGGAGTGTGGAATACAGTCCTGTGTCTTGAGGTCTTGACCTCAGGTGACTGGGGAAGCACTCATCATAGCTAGTTTCTTCTTCATTTATAAAGGAGTCCCAGACTCTGTTAAGGGCTTGGATATAGTTTCCCATATTGTTGAAAGAAGCAGAAGAGAAAGACAACTGAGGACAACCACCAAAAATCCTAGCGGGAGTGGTGGCGGCCGGGAAGTCAGGCTTATGTCGTGCTTGTGAAATGGTGAAGGAGTCCCTAGTGTTGCACGTACATTGTCTTGCTTGGGGTGGGCACTCTAAGAGACTCTGGCCCGTTCCGTGACTCCCTTATCCTGTCATGGGAGTCTTCAAGCGGCAGGCGCCCTAATGGCTTTTAAGTGCATGACCCGTGCCTGCGAGGGAGAGTTTTATGCCGCATCCTCAATTTGAAATATAGAAAAGAGAGACTTCCATTCAGTCGGGCTGTCGCTACTGGGGCGAACTATTTTAAAGCCTTTCCAGGACCCCCAGAGAGTAGCCCTGGCCAGGCCCCATCAGTAGCTTTTTAGACTGTCCACCGGTTCGCTGGAAGTCTCAAATCAGAGATCGTGAAAGTAGGAATTAAAGCAAAGAAGGACAAACAAAGAAAAGCAGCGTTCAGTTCTTTGTGACTACCCTAAATCCCCACCCTCTCGGGAGTGGCGCGAAAAAGGGGAAGACTCACCTTGAAATCCGGATTACTCCCAGAAGAAGATGCCTCTCTAGAGGGAGGCGCCGTGCTGAGGCCCCTTGTTGGCCGCTTCGTCGGTTCTCTTTCAAATCCGCACGGTGATACTGCCTTCTACTTTCTCACTGTCGGGCCCCACGTTGGGCACCAGCTTCTGCTGGGACCTTCCGCAGAAAGGGAAGACAGCGGGATTGCTCCTGGCTGAACCGGGAGATTTCGGAGAGAGATGGGCCTTGCTGTCGTGCCGTGTCGTGTTTCCTTGAATATAGCCCACTGATGCATGCCAGGGACAATCAGAGACAGCAGGGGTTCTGTCAGAGCAGTTCCGGTTTATTAGAGCAAAACTAACAGTTTTTATAGGCAAACGAAGGGGGGTTTGCAAGGAACTTCCTATAGTTACACCAATCAAGCTAAAGGTCGAGCAATCACCTATCTACATTGCAATAGGAACTCATGGTGAGCATGCATTGCCCAGAGCGCAGAAACCAGGGGGATCAATCAGAAGTTTTGACAATGGACCTTAGATCATGCCCTGTCTCTTCCTGTAGGCATCCTTTTAGCACCAAACTGCAAATATGTGCTTAAGTTTCCTTATGCTTGCACAGGCCCTCTTTCCTTCAGGGCCTCACAGATTTTATATTCTGTAGCTATCTACTTAGCCTACAGCTTCAGAGAAAATCTCTAATTATAAAATGTATACATCCCAGTAAAGAATATTTGAAAATTACAAAATTCTCATGAAAGTAATGGCTTTAAGTGCATGACCCGTGCCTGCGAGGGAGAGTTTTATGCCGCATCCTCAATTTGAAATATAGAAAAGAGAGACTTCCATTCAGTCGGGCTGTCGCTACTGGGGCGAACTATTTTAAAGCCTTTCCAGGACCCCCAGAGAGCAGCCCTGGCCAGGACCCGTCAGTTGCTTTTTAGACTGTCCACCGGTTCGCTGGAAGTCTCGAATCAGAGAGAACGTGAAAGTAGGAATTAAAGCAAAGAAGGACGAACAAGGAAAAGCAGTGTTCAGTTCTTTGTGACTACCCGAAATCCCCACCCTCTCGGGAGTGGCGCGAAAAAGGGGAAGACTCACCTTGAAATTTGGATTACTCCGAGAAGAAGATGCCTCTCTAGAGGGAGGCGCCGCGCTGAAGCCCCAGTTGGCCACTCGTCGGTTCCCTTTCAAACCCGCACGGTGATGCTGCCTTCTACCTTCTCGCCGTCAGGCCCCATGTTGGGCCAAAGCTTCTGCGGGGGCCTTCCGCAGAAAGGGAAGGCAGCGGGACTGCCCCCGGCTGAACCGGGAGATCTCGCAGAGAGATGGGCCTTGCTGTCGTGCCGTGTCGTGTTTCCTTGAATATAGCCCACTGATGCATGCCAGGGACAATCAGAGACAGCAGGGGTTCTGTCAGAGCAGTTCCGGTTTATTAGAGCAAAACTAACAGTTTTTATAGGCAAACGAAGGGGGGTTTGCAAGGAACTTCCTATAGTTACACCAATCAAGCTAAAGGTCGAGCAATCACCTATCTACATTGCAATAGGAACTCATGGTGAGCATGCATTGCCCAGAGCGCAGAAACCAGGGGGATCAATCAGAAGTTTTGACAATGGACCTTAGATCATGCCCTGTCTCTTCCTGTAGGCATCCTTTTAGCACCAAACTGCAAATATGTGCTTAAGTTTCCTTATGCTTGCACAGGCCCTCTTTCCTTCAGGGCCTCACAGATTTTATATTCTGTAGCTATCTACTTAGCCTACAGCTTCAGAGAAAATCTCTGATTATAAAATGTATACATCCCAGCTAAAGAATATTTGAAAATTACAAAATTCTCATGAAAGTAAAATCATGCACAATGAAACAATGAAACCTAAAGACTGGATATATTTTTCATGCTCCCTAAAATAAAATATTTTTGTAAGCATTTTCCTTGAATATAGCATTCATTATAAATTTTAACATGTACCTGTTTTGCATGATGTGGTTGTAGAATGCTTGCTACATGCTTAGCATCTATATGGGTTGAGTGGAACTATGCTCTGTTACTTAATAAACTATGTCACTAGTTCAAATATTTAGGTTATTTCTGAGTTAATCACATTCAGTTGTGATCATTTTCTTTGTAAAAATTTTTCAATTGCATTTTTATGCCTTTGTTATTATCAAAGATCTCCTCCACTTCCCCCCTAAAGAAGATCATACTTATCTACAATTTTATACTTAGAATCGGATTTCCCAGGTGGCCCTAGGGGTAGAAAAACTCCCTTCCAGTGCAGGAAGTTCAGAAGATGCAGGTTTGATCTCTGTGTTGGGAAGATAACTTGGAGAAGAGCATGGCAACACACTCCAGTATTCTTGCTGGAGAATCCCATGGCCAGAGGAGCCTAAAGGGCTTCAGTCCATAAGGCTGCAAACAGTTGAACTTGACTGAGGTGACATAGCATGCCCTTATACTTAGAATGCATTCTATGAAGGAATAGTTACACTGCAAGTTTTATATGCAAGAGAAACTCATAAATGTATATTACAAAACATGAAGAAAATGTATAGCAGTATTTTAATTAAGAACAAAAATCAGGAAAAACTAAATATTCTTTAGTTATTACGTCATAAATCCATACAATGGAGTACTGTAAAACAGGAAAACAAAGAAACTATATTCACATATAGAAAACAAAATGCAATTTTGAGTGAAAAATAAATCTAGTTTTCTAAAACAGCAACAACCAGAAACAGACCACTTTCATATTAGAATAATTCCAGGCAGATGCACTGATGAAGCTGGGGAACTGACAGAAAGTGACAGCCTGGATGTGGCAGGGACCAAGTGGCTATTTCCTTGGGAACAGCCTCTGCCACTTGTATTCATTGCCCACTGGAAGCTTCTGCCTTAAAATCTAGTGAGAAATTTTTGTTTTCTTTTTAATTAAATAAAATGATAATTTAGAATACTCATAACACTATTTTTTTTTTGATTTAAAGAATTGTGTTCTAGAGGATATATTACAAAAATTGTAGAGACAACTTTGTGGGGGGTTTAGTTTATTGTTATTATTATTTTAAATTAATTTTATTGAAGTTTAGTTGCTTTGCAATGCTGTGTTACTTTCTACTGTATAGCAAAGTGAATCAGCTATACATATACATACATCCCCTCTTTGCTGAATTTCTTTCCTATTTAGGTCACCACAGAGGGCTGAGTAAAGTTCCTTGAGCTAAAAATCATATAGACATCTTTGGAAAGAAAGGAATATTTTCACCCAGGATGTTAAGTTTTTATGATTTTTCTCTATTTTTTGTGAAAATAAAAATTATGTTACAGATGTAGAATAAGACAGCGTGAGGAAAGTGACTGAGCTGCTTATAAGCCAGGATAGGCATTTTGGCCAACTCCATATAATGTGATGAAATGTTCTAACTATTAAAAATACTGAGATGAATAAAATACTGTCTTTGTGCATTATTTGACAGATAAATAACCATTAGAAATGCTTGTGTTGTGATGTGAGCATTATAATGAATGTGTAGAGAATGTCAAATGGATGCAAAGTGAAAAAAAGTAACAAAGTTATTTGTCTGTTTAGGTTTTTGTTATTTAATGGCATAAAGCAACATTTATTTATGATGTTCACTTTCTGCAGGGTAGAAATCTGGCCACGGCAGAAATGCTTTCTTTGCTCTGGGTGCACTAGGCTGAAATCATTGTGTTGTCAAAGCTGCACTTGTACCTATATAGCCATGCTCTTTTCCAATATCATTGAGGTTATCAGAATTATTTCTTCATGGTTATGTGAGTTCTTGTTTCTCTTACCGGTTTTGGCCAAGAATTCTTTCCTGTTGCTAGTGTGCCACACAGATCTTAGCCCTGTAGCCCTGTTAAAGATTCAAGGACAGCAGGAGAATGTTCCTCTATCATTACAAGGAAAAGTTCTATAACATACCTAATCATGGGAGAGATCACCCACCATCATTTCCTTCTAATAAATAATGAGTGCTTGTGTGCTCAAGCATGTCAGACTTTTTGCAACCTGATGGATTATAGACCGTCAGCACCCTCTGTCCATAGAATTCTCCAGACAAGAATACTGGGGTGGGTTAGCAGTCCTATTTTCAGGGAATCTTCCCATCCCAGGGATCAAACCCAGGTATCCTGTATGGGCAAGTGGATGCTTTACTACTGAGCCAATACAAAAGCCCACAGTCTCTAATATTACTTATTAATTACCTTAAATATTATAAACTATAGTTAAAATTATTATGATTTCTCTATTTTTGTGAAAATATATACAATTATCGCTTTTTTATTTAGGTCACCACAGAGGGCTGAGTAAAGTTCCTTGAGCTAAAAATCATATAGACATCTTTGGAAAGAAAGGAATATTTTCACCCAGGATGTTAAGTTTTTATGATTTTTCTCTATTTTTTGTGAAAATAAAAATTATGTTACAGATGTAGAATAAGACAGCGTGAGGAAAGTGACTGAGCTGCTTATAAGCCAGGATAGGCATTTTGGCCAACTCCATATAATGTGATGAAATGTTCTAACTATTAAAAATACTGAGATGAATAAAATACTGTCTTTGTGCATTATTTGACAGATAAATAACCATTAGAAATGCTTGTGTTGTGATGTGAGCATTATAATGAATGTGTAGAGAATGTCAAATGGATGCAAAGTGAAAAAAAGTAACAAAGTTATTTGTCTGTTTAGGTTTTTGTTATTTAATGGCATAAAGCAACATTTATTTATGATGTTCACTTTCTGCAGGGTAGAAATCTGGCCACGGCAGAAATGCTTTCTTTGCTCTGGGTGCACTAGGCTGAAATCATTGTGTTGTCAAAGCTGCACTTGTACCTATATAGCCATGCTCTTTTCCAATATCATTGAGGTTATCAGAATTATTTCTTCATGGTTATGTGAGTTCTTGTTTCTCTTACCGGTTTTGGCCAAGAATTCTTTCCTGTTGCTAGTGTGCCACACAGATCTTAGCCCTGTAGCCCTGTTAAAGATTCAAGGACAGCAGGAGAATGTTCCTCTATCATTACAAGGAAAAGTTCTATAACATACCTAATCATGGGAGAGATCACCCACCATCATTTCCTTCTAATAAATAATGAGTGCTTGTGTGCTCAAGCATGTCAGACTTTTTGCAACCTGATGGATTATAGACCGTCAGCACCCTCTGTCCATAGAATTCTCCAGACAAGAATACTGGGGTGGGTTAGCAGTCCTATTTTCAGGGAATCTTCCCATCCCAGGGATCAAACCCAGGTATCCTGTATGGGCAAGTGGATGCTTTACTACTGAGCCAATACAAAAGCCCACAGTCTCTAATATTACTTATTAATTACCTTAAATATTATAAACTATAGTTAAACTGTAATCTATATAACTTCAACAATACTTGGAATTTTCATCATGAGATTATAACTCTCAAGATATCCAATACATATTAAAACTTTTAAAATATATTTTTCTATCATGAGAGATGAATTATATCATCTTTAAAGCTACAGTTTGTCACAAAATTTGTAATTTTTTGTGCAGTGTATATCACATATTTTGATTTGTTCTTGCATTCAAATTTTTTAAGTATTCCATTTACTTTCAATTTTTGAACTGGAAATTGCTATTTAAATAAGTTTTTTCAGTTCAATTCCATAGTTTGGTCATATCCAACTCTTTGCAACCCCACAGACTGGAGCATGCCAGGTTTCCCTGTCCTTCACCATTGTCCAGAGCTTGCTCAAACTCATGTTAATTGACTCAGTGATGCTATCCAACAATCTCATCCTCTGTGGTCCCTCTCTCCTTCTGTCTTCTATTTTTCCCAATGTCAGGGTTGTTTCTAATGGATTGTCTCCTTGCATCAGGTAGCCAAAATATTGGAACTTCACCTTCAGTTTCAATCATCCTAATGAATATTCAGGATTGATTTCCTTTAAGATTAACTGGTTTGATCTCATTGCAGTACTCTCAAAAGTCTCTAATACCACAGCTTGAACGCATCAGTTGTTCAGTGCTCAGCCTTCTTTATAATCCAACTTTCATATCCATACATGACTAACAGAAAAACTATACCTTTGACTATATGGACCTATGTTGGCAAAGTGATGTCTCTGCTTTTGAATACACTGTCTAGGTTTGCCATTTTTGCAGGAGAATGTTCCTCTATCATTACAAGGAAAAGTTCTATAACATACCTAATCATGGGAGAGATCACCCACCATCATTTCCTTCTAATAAATAATGAGTGCTTGTGTGCTCAAGCATGTCAGACTTTTTGCAACCTGATGGATTATAGACCGTCAGCACCCTCTGTCCATAGAATTCTCCAGACAAGAATACTGGGGTGGGTTAGCAGTCCTATTTTCAGGGAATCTTCCCATCCCAGGGATCAAACCCAGGTATCCTGTATGGGCAAGTGGATGCTTTACTACTGAGCCAATACAAAAGCCCACAGTCTCTAATATTACTTATTAATTACCTTAAATATTATAAACTATAGTTAAACTGTAATCTATATAACTTCAACAATACTTGGAATTTTCATCATGAGATTATAACTCTCAAGATATCCAATACATATTAAAACTTTTAAAATATATTTTTCTATCATGAGAGATGAATTATATCATCTTTAAAGCTACAGTTTGTCACAAAATTTGTAATTTTTTGTGCAGTGTATATCACATATTTTGATTTGTTCTTGCATTCAAATTTTTTAAGTATTCCATTTACTTTCAATTTTTGAACTGGAAATTGCTATTTAAATAAGTTTTTTCAGTTCAATTCCATAGTTTGGTCATATCCAACTCTTTGCAACCCCACAGACTGGAGCATGCCGGGTTTTCCCCTGTCCTTCACCATTGTCCAGAGCTTGCTCAAACTCATGTTAATTGACTCAGTGATGCTATCCAACAATCTCATCCTCTGTGGTCCCTCTCTCCTTCTGTCTTCTATTTTTCCCAATGTCAGGGTTGTTTCTAATGGATTGTCTCCTTGCATCAGGTAGCCAAAATATTGGAACTTCACCTTCAGTTTCAATCATCCTAATGAATATTCAGGATTGATTTCCTTTAAGATTAACTGGTTTGATCTCATTGCAGTACTCTCAAAAGTCTCTAATACCACAGCTTGAACGCATCAGTTGTTCAGTGCTCAGCCTTCTTTATAATCCAACTTTCATATCCATACATGACTAACAGAAAAACTATACCTTTGACTATATGGACCTATGTTGGCAAAGTGATGTCTCTGCTTTTGAATACACTGTCTAGGTTTGCCATCTCTTTTCTTCTAAGGAGCAAGTGTCTTTTAATTTTATCATGGCAACTACCATCCACAGTGATTCTGGAGCTCCTCCAAAATAAAGTCTGTAACTGTTTCCATTGTTTGCCCATCTATTTGCAATGAAGTGATGGAACTTGATGCCATGATCTTAGTTGTTTTAATGTTGAATTTTACGCTAGCTTTTTCACTCTTCTCTTTCACTTTCATTAGGAGACTCCTAAGTTCCTCTTCACTTTGACGTCATCTGCATATCTGAGGTTATTGATATTTCTTCCCACTATCTTGATTGCAGCTTGTGTTTCATTAAGCCTGGCATTTCACATGAAGATGTACTCTGCATAGAACTTAAAATAAGCTGGGTGACAATAAAGAGCCTTGATGTATCCCTGTCCCAATTTGGAAACAGTCCATTGTTCCATGTCCAGTTCTAACTGTTGCTTCTTAACCTGCATTCAGGCTTCTCAAGAGGCAGGTGACGTGTTCTGGAATTCTCTTCTTAGAAAGATGGGAGTTTTCCAGATAATTGTGATCTATAGAGTCAGTGGTTTTAGCATAGTCAATGAAACAGAAGTAGATATCTTTCTGGAATTCTTTTGTTTTTTCTGTGATCCAGAGGATATTCGCAATTTGATGTCTGGTTCCTCTGCTTTTTCTAAGTCAAGATTGCACATCTTGAATTTTTCCATTCACATAGTGGTGAAGTCTAGCTTGGAGGATTTTGAGCATGAGTTTATTAGGGTGTGAAATGAGTGCGGTAGTTTGAACATAGGATTGGAATGAAAACTGATCTTTTACAGTTCTGTGGTCACTGATGAGTTTTCCAGACTCTCTGGTGTATTGCGTGTAGCACTTAAAAAGAATTTTGGAATGAAAACTTTTATCTTTACAGTTCTGTGGTCACTGATGAGTTTCAGTACTCTCAAAAGTCTCTAATACCACAGCTTGAACGCATCAGTTGTTCAGTGCTCAGCCTTCTTTATAATCCAACTTTCATATCCATACATGACTAACAGAAAAACTATACCTTTGACTATATGGACCTATGTTGGCAAAGTGATGTCTCTGCTTTTGAATACACTGTCTAGGTTTGCCATCTCTTTTCTTCTAAGGAGCAAGTGTCTTTTAATTTTATCATGGCAACTACCATCCACAGTGATTCTGGAGCTCCTCCAAAATAAAGTCTGTAACTGTTTCCATTGTTTGCCCATCTATTTGCAATGAAGTGATGGAACTTGATGCCATGATCTTAGTTGTTTTAATGTTGAATTTTACGCTAGCTTTTTCACTCTTCTCTTTCACTTTCATTAGGAGACTCCTAAGTTCCTCTTCACTTTGACGTCATCTGCATATCTGAGGTTATTGATATTTCTTCCCACTATCTTGATTGCAGCTTGTGTTTCATTAAGCCTGGCATTTCACATGAAGATGTACTCTGCATAGAACTTAAAATAAGCTGGGTGACAATAAAGAGCCTTGATGTATCCCTGTCCCAATTTGGAAACAGTCCATTGTTCCATGTCCAGTTCTAACTGTTGCTTCTTAACCTGCATTCAGGCTTCTCAAGAGGCAGGTGACGTGTTCTGGAATTCTCTTCTTAGAAAGATGGGAGTTTTCCAGATAATTGTGATCTATAGAGTCAGTGGTTTTAGCATAGTCAATGAAACAGAAGTAGATATCTTTCTGGAATTCTTTTGTTTTTTCTGTGATCCAGAGGATATTCGCAATTTGATGTCTGGTTCCTCTGCTTTTTCTAAGTCAAGATTGCACATCTTGAATTTTTCCATTCACATAGTGGTGAAGTCTAGCTTGGAGGATTTTGAGCATGAGTTTATTAGGGTGTGAAATGAGTGCGGTAGTTTGAACATAGGATTGGAATGAAAACTGATCTTTTACAGTTCTGTGGTCACTGATGAGTTTTCCAGACTCTCTGGTGTATTGCGTGTAGCACTTAAAGAGCATTATCTTTTAGGATTTGAAGTAGCTCAGTTATAATAAGTCCTTTTGAAGGAGATAGACACTATGCAATTATCCTTATCATAGTCTCATCTCAGGTCAAACTACAGGAATGGAATCCAGACCCAACCATTAGCAGATAATTGGATTAAAGATTTTCTAAAATGGTCTTTCCCATCAAAACAAGAACCAGTTTTCCCCACTATTATTCCCTCTAATCAGGAAGCTTTCACAAGCCTCTTATATTCATCCATCAGAGCAGATAGAAGGAATACACAAGTACAGAAATAAGCTTTTAACAAACTTTAATTTTTGCTATGAACTCTGATACATTTCACATGGATACCATTTTCTGGAAAAATGTGAAAAACTGAGTTAGCTATTTACAAGTCTCTATATAATTTCAATATTTCTACTTCTCATTTATATTTAATCTGAAGCACTGTATTACATATCTGGCACTGTATGTTGAGACTTTTGGTCAATACTGAATACTTTGGCCCAATGAAATATGAATTTTTAATTCACTTGTGAATTATTAAGAACAATTTTTTGGCCTCTAAAATTTACTAAGGAATTGCATTTCATTCTCAGATATGTATTTTCTGTCTCAAAGTTTTAATCTTCTATTCTGACCTTATTTCATTCAGGTAAATAGGCAAAGTCAAAATGTTCTTTTCAAGAACTGTCCATCATTTGCATTACATGAATAGATAAACATAACTCTGGAAGAATATACAAAACCAACTAACCCAACAAATCATGCTGAGAACTCAAAACATAGAAGTTCTAAAAGTTAAAAATGCATTCAATCAAAAATGGTTAGTAGCTTCCCTGCCTACTAATTATTTTATTTTTATTTAACATAGTTTATTTATATTATGGCCTTTTAATTTGAAAGTCAATCTCAGTGTCAACAGAAATAAATAAAAGAATTCTAGCTCTTAACTATTCTTTATATTTTAAGAGTAGAAAGTATCTGATTTTCTTAGATGAGTGTTTATACAAATAAATAATTCAGACTTCTCAAATACCAGATCATTTTAAAGTGTGTAATGAATAAATGGAATATTGTGTGCTTATTTCATCTTTATTATTTTTTATTAAGGGCAACAATTGAAAGTGTGTCAAGCCCAAAATATTTGAAACTATTTAGTACAAATAGAATCACTGCCAATAAAAAAGTAGAGTTTTATTTGTTTAGATGTATATTAATAAAATGAATTATTAAGCATGATCCTATGCACTGAGCAGTAATTTTAAAATAGGAAATTTTCGGCATCCCGCACGCCCCTGAACATTGCCCTGGGAGAGCAGCTCTCCTGGATGCTGGCACCGCCATCTTGGCTGGCAGGTGCACCAGGACTCCTGCGGTGTGGGCGTGAGGCCCTTGCGGGGCCATGAACGGGACCACCAACCCACTGCTGGACTGAGAGGAACATTGCCTGTGGCTTGGGGAGAGCTTTGAGAAGCAACCTCGGGCCTCCATCCACACTATCCGCTATGACTTTAAGCCAGGGTCTATAGACACTTCCTGTGAAGGAGAACTTCAAGTTGGCAAAGGAGATGAAGTCACAATTATGCTGCCACACATCCCTGGATCTACACTCCCGATGACAGTGTTCAAGGGAAACAAGTGGCCCTACCAGAAGGACTGTGTGTTGATCATCAATCATGACACTGAGGAGTATGTGCTGGAGAACCTCAGCAGCAGCATCCAGGTCAAGAAGACACGAGCTGATGAGAGCAGTAAAATCCAAGCCCGAATGGAGCAGCAACCCCCTCGTCCTCCAAAGTAATCACAACCACTGCCGCCTCCACCACCCATGCTGTTCAGAACTCCAACGAAGCCTCTAGTTGGACCCAAAACCTCTCCCATAAAGGATAATCCGTCACCTGAACCTCAGCTGGATGACACCAAATGAGAGCTGAGGGCCGAGGTAGACATCATTGAACAGATGAGCAGCAGCAGTGGGAGCAGTTCCTCAGATTCCGAGAGTTCCTCTGATATTGATGACAACAGCTCCAGCAGTGAGGGCAAGAACAGCAGGCTGGCCATGGGCAATAGAACCGGAACCACCCAGCCACAAGGAAGCAACTAGCTCATGAGTGCCCTCAGAAATGACTTGCAGTTGAGCGAGTCTGGCAGTGACAGTGATGACTAGAACCGGATCTTTCAAAATACAACAGCTCCAGATCAGGCTGTTCAAGCGTGGCCATGGACAGAAATTTTATATTTTTATTAAGGGCAACAATTGAAAGTGTGTCAAGCCCAAAATATTTAAAAAGTAAAATAGATCACTGCCAATAAAAAGTAGAGTTTTATTTGTTTAGATGTATATTAATAAAATGAATTATTAAGCATGATCCTATGCACTGAGCAGTAATTTTAAAATAGGAAATTTTCGGCATCCCGCACGCCCCTGAACATTGCCCTGGGAGAGCAGCTCTCCTGGATGCTGGCACCGCCATCTTGGCTGGCAGGTGCACCAGGACTCCTGCGGTGTGGGCGTGAGGCCCTTGCGGGGCCATGAACGGGACCACCAACCCACTGCTGGACTGAGAGGAACATTGCCTGTGGCTTGGGGAGAGCTTTGAGAAGCAACCTCGGGCCTCCATCCACACTATCCGCTATGACTTTAAGCCAGGGTCTATAGACACTTCCTGTGAAGGAGAACTTCAAGTTGGCAAAGGAGATGAAGTCACAATTATGCTGCCACACATCCCTGGATCTACACTCCCGATGACAGTGTTCAAGGGAAACAAGTGGCCCTACCAGAAGGACTGTGTGTTGATCATCAATCATGACACTGAGGAGTATGTGCTGGAGAACCTCAGCAGCAGCATCCAGGTCAAGAAGACACGAGCTGATGAGAGCAGTAAAATCCAAGCCCGAATGGAGCAGCAACCCCCTCGTCCTCCAAAGTAATCACAACCACTGCCGCCTCCACCACCCATGCTGTTCAGAACTCCAACGAAGCCTCTAGTTGGACCCAAAACCTCTCCCATAAAGGATAATCCGTCACCTGAACCTCAGCTGGATGACACCAAATGAGAGCTGAGGGCCGAGGTAGACATCATTGAACAGATGAGCAGCAGCAGTGGGAGCAGTTCCTCAGATTCCGAGAGTTCCTCTGATATTGATGACAACAGCTCCAGCAGTGAGGGCAAGAACAGCAGGCTGGCCATGGGCAATAGAACCGGAACCACCCAGCCACAAGGAAGCAACTAGCTCATGAGTGCCCTCAGAAATGACTTGCAGTTGAGCGAGTCTGGCAGTGACAGTGATGACTAGAACCGGATCTTTCAAAATCAACAATTTGGTGCGTAGATCTGCCGTGAGATCAGGCTGTTCAAGCGTGTAGTCCACATGGACAGGTAAATGTGGGGATCATGAAGCAGGAGGAGTTAGAGGCTCTAGAGTGCTCAGATGTGCATGTCTTTAACTTAGTGGTGATGGGTGATTTTCTCCTGTAATTTTTGAACAGTCTCACATTTCAGAGTTTGAAGTAGATCTGTAGAAGAACTGACAAGTGTGTCTCTTTGGTGAACACTGTTATTGGAAACCAGACAAACATGCCCTGGTCTAGGTTGCTCAGGCCATTTCTTCTCCTGGCCAGTGTTTCAGTTTTCAACCTCAGCAGCCACCCACATGGCAAATGGTTTGCACCAGTGAAATGAAGCTGAGTCTTTGAGGGGTAAGGGAGAGAGGGCAGCCCCAAACTGCAGCCTAGAAGCATGTTTTAGATACTTTCCATTGTGGACACAAGGTGATGAGGAAGCGACCCAGCCTAACAGGACTGTGTTGAGTTGGACTCCAGGATGGAGTCTGAGGGTGTCAGCAAGAGAGGACCTCGGAGCTCTACAGTAGCTCCACGTTGGCAGATGAGGAAAGGACGTGCATGGCTGGTTGAGGGCCAGGGTCTTGCCTGGGCCAGGCTTTGCCCATTGCTCTCACCCCTGAATCTCACTTACTGGAACCAGAGGGTCTTACTTAAGTTGTGCAGTCAGGATTCCTGAAAAAAGAAGTGTTGGCTGCTTCTGGCTCCAGTTTAGATCCCAGCAGTCCCTGGTGAGGCTAGATGAAACCAGCAGCCATGGTAGTGATGCCTGTGACTTGATGAAATTGAGGTTTTCAGTTCTATGTGTGGATCTGAAATGAGAGTGCTTCCTTCAGTGGGTTTCAGTGAGGGCCTAGGAGTGGAAGAGGTGAGGTGAAGAAGCCTCCGACCTAATGAGCCTGCAGCTGGTTTCCAGACCAGGAACCAGCAGGCTGGCCAGGGACAATAGCACCGGAACCACCCAGCCACAAGGAAGCAACTAGCTCATGAGTGCCCTCAGAAATGACTTGCAGTTGAGCGAGTCTGGCAGTGACAGTGATGACTAGAACCGGATCTTTCAAAATCAACAATTTGGTGCGTAGATCTGCCGTGAGATCAGGCTGTTCAAGCGTGTAGTCCACATGGACAGGTAAATGTGGGGATCATGAAGCAGGAGGAGTTAGAGGCTCTAGAGTGCTCAGATGTGCATGTCTTTAACTTAGTGGTGATGGGTGATTTTCTCCTGTAATTTTTGAACAGTCTCACATTTCAGAGTTTGAAGTAGATCTGTAGAAGAACTGACAAGTGTGTCTCTTTGGTGAACACTGTTATTGGAAACCAGACAAACATGCCCTGGTCTAGGTTGCTCAGGCCATTTCTTCTCCTGGCCAGTGTTTCAGTTTTCAACCTCAGCAGCCACCCACATGGCAAATGGTTTGCACCAGTGAAATGAAGCTGAGTCTTTGAGGGGTAAGGGAGAGAGGGCAGCCCCAAACTGCAGCCTAGAAGCATGTTTTAGATACTTTCCATTGTGGACACAAGGTGATGAGGAAGCGACCCAGCCTAACAGGACTGTGTTGAGTTGGACTCCAGGATGGAGTCTGAGGGTGTCAGCAAGAGAGGACCTCGGAGCTCTACAGTAGCTCCACGTTGGCAGATGAGGAAAGGACGTGCATGGCTGGTTGAGGGCCAGGGTCTTGCCTGGGCCAGGCTTTGCCCATTGCTCTCACCCCTGAATCTCACTTACTGGAACCAGAGGGTCTTACTTAAGTTGTGCAGTCAGGATTCCTGAAAAAAGAAGTGTTGGCTGCTTCTGGCTCCAGTTTAGATCCCAGCAGTCCCTGGTGAGGCTAGATGAAACCAGCAGCCATGGTAGTGATGCCTGTGACTTGATGAAATTGAGGTTTTCAGTTCTATGTGTGGATCTGAAATGAGAGTGCTTCCTTCAGTGGGTTTCAGTGAGGGCCTAGGAGTGGAAGAGGTGAGGTGAAGAAGCCTCCGACCTAATGAGCCTGCAGCTGGTTTCCAGACCAGAAACTGGACAGGAGGTGCACGCTGTGAGACGAGCACATGTTGGTAGGTTCCTCTGTTCATGCTTTGTACTCCTGTTTGTGCCCAACTCCCAGAGTGACTCAGATTTTTATATGCAGCTAGGAGAAAGTCAGAGGATTGCCTTGGGCAGTGTGCGCTTTCCAGATGACCTGTTGTTGTGGGAAACTGGTGACTAGTAAATGTTCCCTGTGCAGCACGTGCGTGATAAGTGGTCCTGTAATTAGCATGCAGTTTTCTGTTTCTGTTCTTTGAGTAACTATGTCCTGATAAATTTCCATCTGCTTCGGTTCAGTGGTATCGAGAACATGAAGAGTGATTTTTCTTCCTTGGGATGGCCTCTCCCTCCCCGGCTAGTGGAGGGAAGCAGTCTGGACCTAGAAGGAAGTTAGATGATCCATGGTGGGGACTTTGAGTTGACTGTACATAGTCACCTGTCACCCACAAGTTGACCCCAGTGAGCTGGAGAGGGGTCCCAGCAGGACACTCATGCTGCTCCACCAGGTGGCCCTCAGGGGTACATGTCAGCACCCTGTACTGGGTTCTCAGCCTTTTGGGGGGCCTCAGTGGATTTTGTGGCAGGTAGGAACTTACTTAATATGAGTTGATTGTTGCTTTTTAACTCCTTGGTAATGACAGCTCAGGGAAGCTGAAGATCATGTTCAGGAGACTTGAATTGTTACTGGAGGTGAGAATGGTTTCACTGCTCTTCACTGGCTAAAGCTGGGCAGGTTTCAGGAACTTGAACTAAAAATGTCTATTTAAGCCTCTGTCTTTTTTTTCCTCCCAAAGTCTTGATGTATGTAGACAGAAGCATGGTTTGGGGCCTGTCAGGTCAGGCTTTTGCTCTTCTAAGAAGTGCTTGCAGGTGGCAGTGGACTTGGTGATCTAGGCTCGCTGAACTCGGCCCCTCTCCCCATCATCCATGGTTACTGGCCCTGCAGGGTGGAATATCTGCCAGCACAACCCCAGCTTTGTTCTCTGAACAACCCTTTGGCAGTTGCCGCCTTAAGCTTTCCAGCTTTACCCAGCTGAGTAAGGAATGTTTTCTTTTTGGAAATGAAGAATCTGGCTTCATGAACTTCTTCTCACACATGCCCTCCTGCCAGTCATGCTGGACTTGATCTTCCTGCCTCTGTGCCTTGTCAGCTCCCCTTCCCCAACCCCATTGGGGGTTCTGTGGGTGGCACCTTCATGGATTCCTCCTCTGTTGGTTTTACTGGCTGGAGTGCTGTGTGCACACACGTACCTTCCTCTTGCTCGAGCTCTGGTTGGTGTGAACACTAAAGCACGCCCCATCATCATCTCTGTTCCCTGGAGTGTGCACAGAACAGACGTGGAGATGCTTACAGCCTGGTGGGAAGAGGGCAGAGAGAGCCACAGTGAAGCACAGGGCAGATGCAGAGGAGGCATTCAAGCATCCGGGGACAGCTGGAAACTGTCCATGCTGGTGGTCACTGTTTTGAAGTATAACTGAACTGTTAAAATTGCTTCCTTGGGCTTCCCTGGTGGTCCAGTGGGTAAAGACACTGCCTTGCAGTGCAAGGGGTACCAGTTCGATCCCTGGCCTGGGAAGATCTCATGTGCTGCGGAGCAGCTGGACTGATGAGTCCAACTACCGAGCCAGAGCTCTGGAGCGCATGTGCCCAGAGCTGGTGCTCTGCAACTACAGTGGGAGGCCCACACAGGCCAAAGAATAAAGATGGATGTAAATGAATGAAAGACCAATAGAAGTGGACAAAAAAAAGAAAAAAAAAACTGCCTCCTCATTGTTCTGTACAACATCTGTCACACTGGGGGCCATTCAGAGAGGTGTGAAGACCTGAGTATGAAGCATCTGAGGAGTCATGATAAGCAGGCCATGGTGAAGACATGATTTGGGGAAACTTAACAGGCTAGAGATTCATCATGATGCCACTCATTAACTCTTACTTCTGCAGCAGAATCCTTAAGTGTGGTTTTAATGTGTATGTGCTTCAGTGACGGGAAAACTTGAAAATTCCAAAATCCGTATTCCCTGTTTGAGAGGCTGGTTCCATAGTGTGTGGATTTGGATAGATGTGTGTGTGCACGTGATGTATTTATTACACTATCTTGAAAGAGTAATTGTCTGTTATGTGGATATACATTAGGTACAGCCATCCATTTGGCGAGGACAGTAGGATTCATAAAACTCAGGCATTAACCAGGAGATTGGATGACAAGACCAATTGAAATGTCACGAAGTGTCTTTTGTTCCTGTTATTTCTGTCTTGAGTTTGTTGTCTAATCCTTTAATAGTTAAAATCTTGTGCCTGAAAGTTTATTTTGCCTATTTATGAAGTAGACATGCATGATTATGCAAAATACTAGCTGTAAAGCATTTTTTTGGTTTTCTCTCTTAAAAAATCACTGTATTGAAGTAGTAAATGAAGGTCAGCAACAGAAAAAAAAGAAATTTCGAATTGCTCTAAAATGTGCATCAATATACTTACATGGTAGTTATGCATTTGCCTTTGTACTGTGATATTTTCTCAAACTTCTGACTGTTACATTTCATAAATGAATAAATTAAGAAAAATCGTATGCCAGCTCTGACCTTAAAACTCTTAGCTGTTTTCCCTTTTAGGAAGTCTTAACTGTAGATCCATCTGTGAAGGAGGTAACTTGAATGTGTAAACCTTTCTTGAACCTTCACTTCAGTACTTTATTAGCCTGATTGTCTTGACCACTGCAAGTTCACTGTCATACACTGTATGAATCATATGAATCAGGCCTGGAATAAATACTTTTTACTTTAACTTTCCTCAAAGTTACTTGCTTCTTCTCTAGCTGACTTACAAGGTAAAGTGGTCAGGCATTTAGTTCATTGTGTATAGAAATCTCCACTACACTCTTGAAAATTTGTTCCTTCACTGAACTGGGATTTGGGTTTCTGAATAATACAGTAAGCTCTCAGTTCAATAGATTATTAATAAGAACATCTTATTATAATAATAATAGTTCACTTGATACTCCATTTTAATAAAAAGGAAGTTTCAATAAGCATACTTCTATTTTTCATTTGACCTTTGCAAGATTTTACCAAAGGTTGACTTAAAATGACTATTTGACTTTAATTATTCTTTAGCATAATGATTAAACCAATCCATTTCAACGGTTAAAATTGATTTCTTCATATGATTAATTTTCTATCCAATTATTATGATCTTGGGGTTAACAAGTATATTTCACTCTCCATCAAGCAGTAATGTTTATTTTTTCCTGTCATCACTTATGTTCAAGACCTACTGAAACATCACCTGGCAAATAATGGCATTGCAAGTTCTGACTTCTCAGGTGGAGGCAAATGCACTAGAGCCAAAAAAAATAAATGAGTTTCTAAACTTCTGATTCATTTATTTGAATATTTTCAACTTTGTTGTTTGTATGTTATTAATGTTAAGTATTCCATATTTAAAACCAATGCTTGGTTGTTGTTGTTGTTGTTTTTAAGAAATGCATTTTATTTACTTATTTTATTTTTGGTTCTTCTGGATTTTCACTGCTGCAGCAGTCCATTCTCAAATTGCAGGGCGTGGGGACTACTCTCTAGTTGAGGTGAACAGATTTCTTGTTGCGGTGACTGCTCTGTTGAACTTGGGCTCTAGGGCTCACAGGCTTCAACAGCTGTGGCAAATGGGCTCGATAGTTGCAAAATGGATGGCTCTGGAGCACAGGCTCAATAGTGACTCCAGAGCCACTAAGTCTGTGGCTCACAGACTTAGTTGCTGGGCAGCGTGTGGGCCAAAGTTATGCAGATGAAAGCATGTTTGTAGACCTCCTTGGAAGTGGGAAACAGGTCAATGCATTTCACAGTGTTCTTGTTCCTGAGTCTAAAGTGCAGGAAATTGGGATTTCCAGTGTAATGCGCTGCCTTAGCGTTCGCCACTGTGAGCCAATTAAGACTCCATTCCATCCAGGTATAAGTGATAAGGAGCTCGTTCCAGAAACTTCAAGTTCCTTTTCTGCTCCAGAATTCCCAACAGGGGTCTCTAGCTCAGCGAGTTGGCCTGTAACCAGAAACTGGCATGCCGACCTGTTTGGCACTCTATTCCCATGGGAATTTATGAGTGTCCTGGGGCTGCGTACTAATTTCTACCGTCGTTCCGAAGCTTATGCTGATGAGAGCATCTTTGTAGACCTTCCTGGAAGTGTGAAGCAGGTCAATTCAAGTCACATTGCTCAAATTCCTGAGGCCCATTGACTTAAAATGACTATTTGACTTTAATTATTTTTGCATAATGATTAAACCAATCCATTTCAACGGTTAAAATTGATTTCTTCATATGATTAATTTTCTATCCAATTATTATGATCTTGGGGTTAACAAGTATATTTCACTCTCCATCAAGCAGTAATGTTTATTTTTTCCTGTCATCACTTATGTTCAAGACCTACTGAAACATCACCTGGCAAATAATGGCATTGCAAGTTCTGACTTCTCAGGTGGAGGCAAATGCACTAGAGCCAAAAAAAATAAATGAGTTTCTAAACTTCTGATTCATTTATTTGAATATTTTCAACTTTGTTGTTTGTATGTTATTAATGTTAAGTATTCCATATTTAAAACCAATGCTTGGTTGTTGTTGTTGTTGTTTTTAAGAAATGCATTTTATTTACTTATTTTATTTTTGGTTCTTCTGGATTTTCACTGCTGCAGCAGTCCATTCTCAAATTGCAGGGCGTGGGGACTACTCTCTAGTTGAGGTGAACAGATTTCTTGTTGCGGTGACTGCTCTGTTGAACTTGGGCTCTAGGGCTCACAGGCTTCAACAGCTGTGGCAAATGGGCTCGATAGTTGCAAAATGGATGGCTCTGGAGCACAGGCTCAATAGTGACTCCAGAGCCACTAAGTCTGTGGCTCACAGACTTAGTTGCTGGGCAGCGTGTGGGCCAAAGTTATGCAGATGAAAGCATGTTTGTAGACCTCCTTGGAAGTGGGAAACAGGTCAATGCATTTCACAGTGTTCTTGTTCCTGAGTCTAAAGTGCAGGAAATTGGGATTTCCAGTGTAATGCGCTGCCTTAGCGTTCGCCACTGTGAGCCAATTAAGACTCCATTCCATCCAGGTATAAGTGATAAGGAGCTCGTTCCAGAAACTTCAAGTTCCCTTTTCTGCTCCAGAATTCCCAACAGGGGTCTCTAGCTCAGCGAGTTGGCCTGTAACCAGAAACTGGCATGCCGACCTGTTTGGCACTCTATTCCCATGGGAATTTATGAGTGTCCTGGGGCTGCGTACTAATTTCTACCGTCGTTCCGAAGCTTATGCTGATGAGAGCATCTTTGTAGACCTTCCTGGAAGTGTGAAGCAGGTCAATTCAAGTCACATTGCTCAAATTCCTGAGGCCCAATTGCAGGAAAGTGTGTTTTCCGACGTACCGCGCTGCCTTAGCATTCGCCTCGTTGAGCCATTTAAGACTCCATTCCACGCCAGTGTAAGCAATAATCAGCACATTCCAAAAAGCTCAAGTATCCTGTGCAGCTTTCTCATCCCGAACCCATGTCTCTAGCTCAGAGACTTGGCTGGTAACGAGAAAAGCGTATGGCGACAGTGTCAGCAGTTTGCTCCCATGGGAATTCAATCGCTTCCTGGGGTTTCGTTCCTATTTACAAAATGGTAGCGAAACTTATGCCCACCAACTATCTTTGTAGACATACTTGGCAGAGTGAAATAGGTCAATTCAGGTCACATTCTGCCCGTTCCTGAGTCCAAATTGTAGGAAGGTTTTTTTTTTTTATCGGTACAACGCGCTATCTAAACAATCCTCACGGTGAGCCCATTAAGAGTCTACTCCACACGGGTGTCAGTGTTAATGGGTTCATTCCAGAAACCACAAGTACTCTGTTCGATTTTGGACTCCTGAAGTAGACTCTCGAGCTCAGTGAGTTGGCCGCTAAGGAGAGACGTATATGGCGACATTGTCCACCCTCTTCTCCCATGGGTATTCATTCTTTTCCTAGGGTTTGGTGCCTATTTACAAAGTGGCAGGACAGCTATGACAACAAAAGCATTTTTGGACACCTTCTTGGAAGTGTGAAACAGGTCTGTTCAGGTAACATATTTCGCATTCCTGAGTCTAAAGAGTAGGAAACAGTGTTTCCCATGGTAACTAGCTGCCTTTCCTTTCGCCTCATTAAGCCAATAAAGACTCCACTCCACCGTCTGTAAGCGATAATGCACTTGTTCCAGAAACCTCAAGTACACTCTTCGACTTTGGAATCTTGAAAATACCTCTCTAGCTCAGCGAGTTGGCCATTAACGAGAAAGACGTATGGCGACCCTTTCAGCTCTCTGCTCCCTGGGAAGTCACTGGTTTCCTAGGGCCCCTTTCCAATTTGAAAAATGGTGGCCAAACTTATGCCAACGAAAGCATGTTTGTAGACCTCCTTGAAAGTGGAAAACAGGTCAATTCATTTCACAGTGTTCTCATTCCTGCGTCTAAAGTGCAGGAAATAGGGATTTCTGGTGTAATGCGTTGCCTTAGCATTCACCTCATTGAGCCAATAAGACTTCATTACTTTCAGGAATAAGTGATAATGAGTTTGTTCAAGAAACCTCAAGTTCCCTTTTCTTCTCTGGAATTCCCAACAGGGGTTTCCAGCTCTGCATTTTGGCCTGAAGTGAGAAACACACATGGCGACATTGTTGACACTCTATTCCCATGGGAGTTTATGAGTGTCCTGCGGCTGGGTACTAATCTCTACCGTCGTTCCAAAACTTATGCCAATGAGAGCATTGTCGTAGACCTTCTTGGAAGTGTGAAGTAGGTCATTTCAAGTCACATTGCTCAAATTCCTGAGTCCCAAGTGTAGGAAAGTGTGTTTTCCGACGTACCGCCCTGCCTAAGCAGTTGCCTCATTGAGCCATTTAAGACTCCACTCCACGCTGGTGTAAGCAATAATGAGCTCTTTCCAGAAAGCTCAAGTATCCAGTGTGGCTTTCTTATCCCCTGCACGTGTCTCTAGCTCAGCGATTTGACCGCTAACGGCAAATGTGTATGGCCACATTGTCCATCCTCTTCTCCCATGGGAATTCATTGTTTTTCTAGGGCTTCGTTCCTATTTACAAAGTGGTAGCAAAACTTCGCCGACCAAAGTATCTTTCTAGACATACTTGCCAGAATGAAATAGGTCAATTCAGGTCACATTTTGCCCGTTCCTGATTCCAAAGTGTAGGAAAGAGGTTTATTTTTAAGGTTCAACGTGCTGCCAAACAATCCCCATGATGAGCCCATTAAGGGTCTACTCCACACAGGTGTCAGCGATATGAACTTGTTCCAGAAACCTCAAGTACCTTGCACAGCTTTGATATCCCAAACAAGCCTCTCTAGCTCAGCGAGTTGGCCACTAACAAGAAATGGTATGGAGACATTCTTGGCACTCTGCTTCCCTGGCAACTCACTCATATCCTGGATCTTCCTACCGATTTATACAGAAGTAGCAAAACTTACGTCCAAGAAAGCATCTTGCTAGACCGTCGTGGAACTGTGAAACAGGTTAATTCATTTCACAGTGTTCCTGTTCCTAAGTCGAAAGTGCAGGAACGAGTGTTCTTGGGGTCACGTGCTACTTTTCTTTCACCTCATTAAGCCAATAAAGACTCCACTCCACCGTCTGTAAGCGTTAATGCGCTCGTTCCAGAAACCTCAAGTACCCTGTTCGACTTTGGAATCCTGAAAAGGCCTGTCTTTCTCAGCAAGTTAGACATCAATGAGAAATGCATATGGTGACCTTTTCGGCACTCTGCTCCCTTGGGAATTCACTCATTTCCTAGGTCCCCGTTCTGAGTTACAAAATGGTGGTGAAAGTTATGCCTACAAAAGCGTATTTGTAGACCTCCTTGGATGTCAGAAACAGGTAATTTCAGTTCACAGTGTTCCCGTTCCTGATTCCAAAGTGTAGGAAAGAGGTTTATTTTTAAGGTTCAACGTGCTGCCAAACAATCCCCATGATGAGCCCATTAAGGGTCTACTCCACACAGGTGTCAGCGATATGAACTTGTTCCAGAAACCTCAAGTACCTTGCACAGCTTTGATATCCCAAACAAGCCTCTCTAGCTCAGCGAGTTGGCCACTAACAAGAAATGGTATGGAGACATTCTTGGCACTCTGCTTCCCTGGCAACTCACTCATATCCTGGATCTTCCTACCGATTTATACAGAAGTAGCAAAACTTACGTCCAAGAAAGCATCTTGCTAGACCGTCGTGGAACTGTGAAACAGGTTAATTCATTTCACAGTGTTCCTGTTCCTAAGTCGAAAGTGCAGGAACGAGTGTTCTTGGGGTCACGTGCTACTTTTCTTTCACCTCATTAAGCCAATAAAGACTCCACTCCACCGTCTGTAAGCGTTAATGCGCTCGTTCCAGAAACCTCAAGTACCCTGTTCGACTTTGGAATCCTGAAAAGGCCTGTCTTTCTCAGCAAGTTAGACATCAATGAGAAATGCATATGGTGACCTTTTCGGCACTCTGCTCCCTTGGGAATTCACTCATTTCCTAGGTCCCCGTTCTGAGTTACAAAATGGTGGTGAAAGTTATGCCTACAAAAGCGTATTTGTAGACCTCCTTGGATGTCAGAAACAGGTAATTTCAGTTCACAGTGTTCTCGTTCTTGAGTCTAAAGCATAGGAAAGAATGCTTTCCTGTGTAACATGCTGCCTTAGCATTCGGCTCATTGAGCCAATTAAGATTGCACTTAACACAGGGGCAAGCAATAATGAGCTCGTTCCAGAAACTGCAAGTACCCTAGTGTGCTTTCAAATCCTGAGCGAGCCTCTCTGGCTCACTGAGTTGGCAGGTAATAAGAAACGCATCTGGCGATATCCTTGGGACACTGGTCCCACGGGAATACATTCGTTTCATGAAGATTCGTTCCTCTTTACAAGGTGGCAATTATACATAGAGCGACGAAAGTGTCTATATAGGCCTTCTTAAAAGGGGGAACCAAGTCATTGCATGTCACATTGTTCTCGTTCCTGAGCGCAAAGTGTAGGAAAGAGTGTTTCTTGGTGCAACGCGCTGCCGTAGCATTCACTTTTTTCTGCGAATTCAGATTGCACGTCACCCTAGTTTAAGCAATAATGAGCTCATTCCCGAAACCACAAGTACCCTGCTCAGCTTGGGAATCCCAAACAAGCATCTATAGTCTGGTGAGTTGGCCAGTAACACGAAATGGTATGGTGATATTGCTGGCACTGTGCTGCATTGGAGCACACTAGTTTCCGAGCACCCAGCTCCGAGATACAAAATGGTGGTGAAAGCTACACTGACAGAAGTATGTTTGTAGACCTTGGAAGTGTGAAACAGGTCAGTTCATTTCAGTGTGCTCTCTTTCCTGAATCTAAAGCATAGCAAAGAGTGTTTTCCGGTGTAACGCGCTGCCTTAGCATTCGGCTCGTTGAGCCAATTAAGACTGCACTCATCCCAGGTGTAAACGATAATGAGCTCATTCCATAAACCTCAAGTACCTTATACTGCTTTCAAATCCTGAATGAGCCTCTCGGGTTCCATGAGCTGGCAGGTAATGAGAAACGCCTCTGGCGATATTGTTGGCACACTGGTCCCGTGGGCATTCATTCGCTTTATGAGGCTTTGTTCCATTTACAAAATGGTAGTGAAGACTACAGAGATGAAAGTGTCTATACAGGCCTTCTTGGAAGGGAACCAAGTCATTGCATGTCACATTGTTCTCGTTCCTGAGCGCAAAGTGTAGGAAAGAGTGTTTCTTGGTGCAACGCGCTGCCGTAGCATTCACTTTTTTCTGCGAATTCAGATTGCACGTCACCCTAGTTTAAGCAATAATGAGCTCATTCCCGAAACCACAAGTACCCTGCTCAGCTTGGGAATCCCAAACAAGCATCTATAGTCTGGTGAGTTGGCCAGTAACACGAAATGGTATGGTGATATTGCTGGCACTGTGCTGCATTGGAGCACACTAGTTTCCGAGCACCCAGCTCCGAGATACAAAATGGTGGTGAAAGCTACACTGACAGAAGTATGTTTGTAGACCTTGGAAGTGTGAAACAGGTCAGTTCATTTCAGTGTGCTCTCTTTCCTGAATCTAAAGCATAGCAAAGAGTGTTTTCCGGTGTAACGCGCTGCCTTAGCATTCGGCTCGTTGAGCCAATTAAGACTGCACTCATCCCAGGTGTAAACGATAATGAGCTCATTCCATAAACCTCAAGTACCTTATACTGCTTTCAAATCCTGAATGAGCCTCTCGGGTTCCATGAGCTGGCAGGTAATGAGAAACGCCTCTGGCGATATTGTTGGCACACTGGTCCCGTGGGCATTCATTCGCTTTATGAGGCTTTGTTCCATTTACAAAATGGTAGTGAAGACTACAGAGATGAAAGTGTCTATACAGGCCTTCTTGGAAGGGGGAAACAGGTCACTCCAGGTCACATTGTTCCCGTTCCTGAGTGAAAAGTGTAGGAAACAGTGATTCTCAGTGTATCGCGCTGCCTTAACATTCACATTGTTGAGCCAATTCAAACTGCACTGCACCCAGGTGTAAGCGATAGTGAGCTGGTTGCAGAAACCACAAGCAACCTGGTCAGCTTCAGAATCCCAAACAAGCCTCTCTAGCTCAGCATGTTGTCCGGTAACGAGAAACGGTATGGCGACATGGTTGGCACTCTGCTCCTGTGGGAACTCACTGGTTTTCTGGGTCTTCCTTTCGATTCATACAGTCGTAGTGAAACTTGTGCCCATGAAAGCATCTTGCTAGACTTTCGTGGAAATGGGAAACAGGTCAATTCATTTCAGAGTGTTCCCGTTCCTAAGTCGAAAGTGCAGGAACGTCTGTTCTTGGGGTCACGTGCTGCTTAGATTTCACCACATTGAGGCAATTCAGACTGCACTCGACTCAGGTGTAAGTGACAATGGGCTCGTTCTAGAAGCCTCAAGTACACTGTTCAAAGTTGGTAACCTGAAAAGGCCTGTCTTGCTCAGCGAGTTGACCATTAACAAGTAACGCATATGGCGACCCTTTTGGCACTCTGCTCCCTTGGGAATTCAGTCGTTTCCTAGGGCCTGGTTCCGAGTTACAAAATGGTGGTGAAAGTTATGCCAACAAAAGCATGTTTGTGGACCTACTTGGAAGTGAGAAACAGGTCATTTCACTTCACAGTGTTCTCGTTCCTGAGTCTAAATCATAGGAAAGCATGTTTTCCGGCGTAACACGTTGCCTTAGCATTCGTCTTATTGAGGCAATTCAGACTGCACTCGACTCAGGTGTAAGTGACAATGGGCTCGTTCTAGAAGCCTCAAGTACACTGTTCAAAGTTGGTAACCTGAAAAGGCCTGTCTTGCTCAGCGAGTTGACCATTAACAAGTAACGCATATGGCGACCCTTTTGGCACTCTGCTCCCTTGGGAATTCAGTCGTTTCCTAGGGCCTGGTTCCGAGTTACAAAATGGTGGTGAAAGTTATGCCAACAAAAGCATGTTTGTGGACCTACTTGGAAGTGAGAAACAGGTCATTTCACTTCACAGTGTTCTCGTTCCTGAGTCTAAAGCATAGGAAAGCATGTTTTCCGGCGTAACACGTTGCCTTAGCATTCGTCTTATTGAGCCAATGAAGATTGCACTCGACACAGGTGTCAGTGATAATGAACACGTTCTAGAAACCACAAGCACCCTAGTGTGCTTTCAAATCCTGAACTAGCCCATCTGGCTCCGTGAGTTGGTAGGTAACGAGAAATGCATCTGGCGACATTCTTGGCACACTGGTCCCTTGGGAATTCATTCAGATCATGGGGCTTCGTTCCGATTTACAGCGTGGTAGTGATACATACAGCGACGAAAGTGTCTATATAGGCCTTCTTGGAAGGGGGACAAATCATTCCATCTCACAGAGTTCCCGTACCTGAGTGTAATGTGTAGGAAAGAGTGTTTCTTGGTGTAACGCACTGCCTTAGCATTCGCTTTTTTTTTGCCAGTTGAGATTAGACTCCACCCAGGTGCAAGCCATAATGAGCTCATTCCAGAAACCGCAAGTACTCTGCTCAGCTGTGGAATACCAAAGAAGCATCTCTAGCTCAGCGAGTTGGCCGGTAACAGGAAACGGTCTGGCGACATGGTTGGCACTCTGCACCCATGGGAACTCACTCGTTTCCTGGGTCTTCCTACCGATTCATACAGTGGGAGCGAAAGAGGCCCACAAAAGCATCTTGTTAGACCTTCATGGAAATGTGAAACAGGTCAATTCATTTCAGAGTGCTCCCGTTCCTAAGTTGAAAGTGCAGGAACGTCTGTTCTTGGGGTCATGTGCTGCTTAGATTTCACCACATTGAGGCAATTCAGACTGCACTCGACTCAGGTGTAAGTGACAATGAGCTCGTTCTAGATGCCGCAAGTACACTGTTCGACTTTGGTATTCTGAAAAGGCCTGTCATGTTCAGCGAGTTGGCCATTAACGAGAAACTCATATGGCGGCCCTTTCAGCACTCTACTGCCTTGGGAATTCACTCGTTTCCTAAGGTCCTGTTCTGAGTTACAAAATGGTGGTGAAAGTTATGCTGACAGAAGCTTGTTTGTAGACCTTCTTGGAAGTGACAAACACGTCAATTCATTTCAGAGTGCTCCCGTTCCTAAGTTGAAAGTGCAGGAACGTCTGTTCTTGGGGTCATGTGCTGCTTAGATTTCACCACATTGAGGCAATTCAGACTGCACTCGACTCAGGTGTAAGTGACAATGAGCTCGTTCTAGATGCCGCAAGTACACTGTTCGACTTTGGTATTCTGAAAAGGCCTGTCATGTTCAGCGAGTTGGCCATTAACGAGAAACTCATATGGCGGCCCTTTCAGCACTCTACTGCCTTGGGAATTCACTCGTTTCCTAAGGTCCTGTTCTGAGTTACAAAATGGTGGTGAAAGTTATGCTGACAGAAGCTTGTTTGTAGACCTTCTTGGAAGTGACAAACACGTCATTTCAATTCACAGTGTTCTTGTTCTTGAGTCTAAAACATAGGAAAGAGTGTTTTCCAGAGTAACGTGCTGCCTTAGCATTTGCCTCGTTGAACCAGTTGAGACTGCATTCGTCAAAGTTGTAACCGATAATATGCTCGTTCCAGATGCCTCAAGTACCTTTTCCACTTTGGAAAGCTGAAATGCCCTCTCTTGCTCAGCGAGCTTGCCATTAAGGGAAACGCATATGGTGACCCTTTGGCACTCTGCTCCCTTGGGAATTCACTCATTTCCTAAGGGCCCCATTCTAAGTACAAAATGGTGGTGAAAATTACGTCGCAAAAGCGTGTTTGTAGACCTCCTTGGAAGTGTGACACCGGTCAATTTATTTCATAGTGTTCTCATTCCTGAGTCTAAAGCTTGGTAAGAGTGCTTTCCGGTGTAATGTGCTGCCTTAGCATATGGCTCGTTGAGCCAATTAAGATGGCACTCGACACAGGTGCAAGCGATTATGATCTCATTCCAGAAACCGCAAGTACCCTATTCTTCTTTCAAATCCTGAACAAACCGGTGTGGCTCTGTGAGTTTTCAGGTAACGAGAAACGCATCTGGCGATATCCTCGGGACACTGGTCCCAGGGGAATTCATTCATTTCACGGGGCTTCGTTCCGATTTACAAAGTGGTAATGAAACGTAGAGTGAAGAAAGTGTCTATATAGGCCTTCTTAGAAGGGGGAAAGAAGTCATTCTGGGTCACATTTTCCCATTCCTGAGTGCAAAGTGTAGAAAAGAGTGTTCCTTGGTGTAACGAGCGGCCTTAGAATGTGCCTTGTTGAGCTAATTCAGACTCCACTCCACCCAGGTGAAGGCCATTATGATCTCATTCCAGAAACCGCAAGTACCCTATTCTTCTTTCAAATCCTGAACAAACCGGTGTGGCTCTGTGAGTTTTCAGGTAACGAGAAACGCATCTGGCGATATCCTCGGGACACTGGTCCCAGGGGAATTCATTCATTTCACGGGGCTTCGTTCCGATTTACAAAGTGGTAATGAAACGTAGAGTGAAGAAAGTGTCTATATAGGCCTTCTTAGAAGGGGGAAAGAAGTCATTCTGGGTCACATTTTCCCATTCCTGAGTGCAAAGTGTAGAAAAGAGTGTTCCTTGGTGTAACGAGCGGCCTTAGAATGTGCCTTGTTGAGCTAATTCAGACTCCACTCCACCCAGGTGAAGGCCATAATGAGCTCGTTCCAGAAACCGCAAGTACCCTGCTCAGCTTTGAAATCTCAAACAATCCTCTTTGGCTAAGCATGTTGGCCCCTAAAGAGAAATGGTATGGTGACATTGTTTGCACTCTGCTCCCGTGGGAACACACTTGTTTCCTTGGTCTTCCTTCCAATTCATACAGAGGTAGCAAAACTTCTGTAATCGAAGGCATCTTGCTAGATCTTTGTGGAAATTTGAAACAGGTCAATTCATTTCACAGTGTTCCCATTGCTAAGTCGAAAGTGCTGGAACGAGTGTTCTTGGGGCCACTTGCTGCTTAGATTTCACTTAATTGATCTAATTCAGACCCCACTTGACCCAGGTGTAAGTGATAATGAGTTCGTTTCAGATGCCTCAGGTACCCTGTTTGACTTTGGAATCCTGAAAAATCCTCTCTTGCTCAGCAAATTGGTCATTAACGAGAAATGCATATGGCAACTCTTTCGGCACACTGCTCCCTTGGGAATTCACTCGTTTCCTAGGGCCCCCTTTCGAGTACAAAATGGTGTCGAAAGTTACACTGCAAAAGCATGTTTGTAGACCACTTTGGAAGCGTGGAACCGGTCAATCCATTTCATAGTGTTCTAGTTTCTGAGTCTAAAACATAGGAAAGAGTGCTTTCCGGTGTAACGCCCTGTCTTAGAATTCGGCTCGTTGAGCCAATTAAGATTGCACTCGACACAGGGGTAAGCGATAATGAGCTCGTTCTAGAAACCAAAAGTACCCTATTCTGCTTTCAAATCCTGAACACACCGTTGTGGCTCAGTGAGTTTTCAGGTAACGAGAAATGCATCTGACGATATCCTCGGGACACTAGTCCCATGGGAATTCATTCATTTCATGGGGCTTCGTTCTGATTTACCAAGTAGTAATGAAACGTAGAGCGAGGAAAGTGTCTATATAGGCTTTCTTAGAAGGGGGAAACAAATCATTCCTGGTCACATTATTCCCGTTCCTGAGTGCAAAGTATAGGAAAGATTGTTTCTCGGTGTAACGCGCTGCCTTAGCATTCACCTTGTTGAGCCAATTCAAACTCCACTCCACCCAGGTGAAGGCCATAATGAGCTGGTTCCAGAAACCGCAAGTACCCTGCTCAGCTTTCGAATTCCAAACAAGCCTCTCTAGCTCAGCATGTTGGCCACTAACAAGAAACAGTATGGCGACATGGTTGGCACTCTGCTCCCGTGGGAAGTCATTCATCTCCTGGGTTTTCATTCTGATTCAAACAGAGGCAGCAAAACTTCTGTAAATGAAAGCATCTTGCTAGATCTTCGTGGAAATTTGAAACAGGTCAATTCATTTCACAGTGTTCCTGTTGCTAAATCGAAAGTGCTGGAACGGGTGTTCTTGGGGTCACTTGCTGGTGAGCTTTCATTTAATTGATCTAATTCAGACCCCACTTGACCCAGGTGTCAGAGATAATGAGCTCGTTCCAGAAGCCTAAAGTACCCTGTTTGACTTTGGCATCCTGAAAAGGCCTGTCTTCCTCAGCAAGTTGGCCATTAACGAGAAACGCATATGGCGACCCTTTTGGCACTCTGCTCCCTTGGTAATTCACTCGTTTCCTAGGGCCCCATTCTGAGTTACAAAGTGGTGGTGAAAATTATGCCGAAAAAAACATGTTTGTAGACCTCCTTGGAAGTGAGAAACAGGTCATTTCAGTTCACAGTGTTCTCATTCCTGAGTCTAAAGCAAGGGAAAGCACGTTTTCTGGTGTAACGCGCTGCCTTAGCATTCAGCTCGTTGAACCAATTAAGATTGCACTCGACACAGGGGTAAGCGATAATGAGCTCATTCCAGAAACCGCAAGTACCCTAGTGTGCTTTCAAATCCTGAACGAGCCCTTCTGACTCCATGATTTGGCAGGTAACGAGAAATGCATTGTGGGGCTCTGAATTGAAAGAGGACCGTTGCAAGCATAAAGAAACTTAAGCACATGTTTGCAGTTTGGAGCTAAGATAGAACCTACAGGAGTGTATGTGGGAATGAAGGGAAACTTAAGCACATTGTTTAAAGTAGCTTAAGCACATGTTTGCAGCTAAGATGGCGCCTATAGGAAGAGACAGGGTGTGATCTAAATTGGTCAAAATTTCTTATTGGTTCCCTTGGTTTCTGTGCTCGTGAATGATTGCTTGGCCTTTAGCTTGATTGATGTAATCTATAGGAATTCCCAAGCAAGATTCCCTTCACTTGCCTATAAAAGTTGTGGATCTTCATTAATAAAACGGAACTACTTCGATGGAACCCTGTCGAGTCTGATTGTCCCCTGCATGAGCCTGCATGGGCTGGGGGGCGGGTAGCCAAGATTGGCCCCTCTCCAAGATTTCCCGGTTCAGCCGGGGGCAATCCTGCTGCCTTCCCTTTCTGCGGAAGTTCTTTGCAGTGCATCTGGCGACATTCTTGGCACACTGGTCTCTTGAGAATTCATTCGGATCATGGGGCTTCGTTCTGATTTACAATGTGGTAGTGATACATACAGTGAGGAAAGTGTCTATATAGGCCTTCTTGGAAGGGGGAAGCAAATCATTCTGGCTCACAGTGTTTCCGTTCCTGAGTGCAAAGTGTAGGAAAGAGTGCTTCTTGGTGTAACACACTGCCTTAGCATTAGCTATTTTTTTCCAATTCAGACTGCACGCCACACTGGTGTAAGCGATAATGAGCTCATTCCAGAAACCGCAAGTTCCCTGCTCAGCTTTGGAATCCCAAACAAGCCTCTCTAGCCCAGCGAGTTGGCCGGTAACATGAAATAGTATGGCGACATTGTTGGCACTCTGCACCCATGGGAGCTTGCTCGTTTTCTGGGTCTTCCTACCAATTCATACCCTGGTAGAGAAACTTACGCCCACAAAAGCATCTTGCAAGACCTTCTTGGAAATGTGAAACAGGTCAATTCATTTCAGAGTGTTCCTGTTCCTAAGTCAAAAGTGCAGGAAAGTCTGTTCTTGGGCAAGTGCTTAGATTACCACATTGAGGCCCTTCTGACTCCATGATTTGGCAGGTAACGAGAAATGCATTGTGGGGCTCTGAATTGAAAGAGGACCGTTGCAAGCATAAAGAAACTTAAGCACATAGTATTGCAGTTTGGAGCTAGTAGAACCTACAGGAGTGTATGTGGGAATGAAGGGAAACTTAAGCACATTGTTTAAAGTAGCTTAAGCACATGTTTGCAGCTAAGATGGCGCCTATAGGAAGAGACAGGGTGTGATCTAAATTGGTCAAAATTTCTTATTGGTTCCCTTGGTTTCTGTGCTCGTGAATGATTGCTTGGCCTTTAGCTTGATTGATGTAATCTATAGGAATTCCCAAGCAAGATTCCCTTCACTTGCCTATAAAAGTTGTGGATCTTCATTAATAAAACGGAACTACTTCGATGGAACCCTGTCGAGTCTGATTGTCCCCTGCATGAGCCTGCATGGGCTGGGGGGCGGGTAGCCAAGATTGGCCCCTCTCCAAGATTTCCCGGTTCAGCCGGGGGCAATCCTGCTGCCTTCCCTTTCTGCGGAAGTTCTTTGCAGTGCATCTGGCGACATTCTTGGCACACTGGTCTCTTGAGAATTCATTCGGATCATGGGGCTTCGTTCTGATTTACAATGTGGTAGTGATACATACAGTGAGGAAAGTGTCTATATAGGCCTTCTTGGAAGGGGGAAGCAAATCATTCTGGCTCACAGTGTTTCCGTTCCTGAGTGCAAAGTGTAGGAAAGAGTGCTTCTTGGTGTAACACACTGCCTTAGCATTAGCTATTTTTTTCCAATTCAGACTGCACGCCACACTGGTGTAAGCGATAATGAGCTCATTCCAGAAACCGCAAGTTCCCTGCTCAGCTTTGGAATCCCAAACAAGCCTCTCTAGCCCAGCGAGTTGGCCGGTAACATGAAATAGTATGGCGACATTGTTGGCACTCTGCACCCATGGGAGCTTGCTCGTTTTCTGGGTCTTCCTACCAATTCATACCCTGGTAGAGAAACTTACGCCCACAAAAGCATCTTGCAAGACCTTCTTGGAAATGTGAAACAGGTCAATTCATTTCAGAGTGTTCCTGTTCCTAAGTCAAAAGTGCAGGAAAGTCTGTTCTTGGGGTCAAGTGCTGCTTAGATTTCACCACATTGAGGCAATTCAGACTCCACTCGACTCAGATGTAAGCGATATTGAGCTCAGTCCAGAAGACTTAAGTACACTGTTCGACTTTGGAATCCTGAAAAGGCCTCTCTTTCTCAGCAAGTTGGCCATTAACAAGTAACGCATATGGCGACACTTTCGGCACTCTGCTCCCCTGGGAATTCACTCGTTTCCTATGGCCCTGCTCCGAGAACAAAATGGTGGTGAAAGTTATGCTGACGGAAGCATGTTTGTAGACCTCCTTGGAAGTGTGAAACAGGTCAATTCATTTCACTGTGTTCTCTTTCCTGAATCTAAAGCGTAGCAAAGAATGTTTCCCGGTGTAAACCGCTGTCTTAGCATTCGGCTTGTTGAGCAAATTAAGATTGCAGTCGACACAGGGGTAAGCAACAATGAGCTCATTAAAGAAACCGCAAGAACTCAACTCTGCTTTCAAATCCTGAATGAGCCTCTGTGGCGTAGTCAGTTGGCAAGTAACGAGAAACACATCCTGCGACATTCTTGGCACACTGGTCCCATGGGCACTCATTCAATTCATGGGGCTTCGCTCTCATTTACAAAGCGGTAGTGAAACATACAGCGATGAAAATATCTATATAGGCCTTCGTGGATGGGGGAAAGAGGTCACTGCGGTCACATTTTTCCCGTTCATGAGTGCAAAGTGTAGGAAAGAGTGTTTCTCGGTGTAACGCGCTGCCTTAGCATTCACTTTTTTTTCCCAATTCAGAATGCACGCCACCATGGTGTAAGAGATAATGAGCTCATTCCAGAAACCACAAGTACCGTGCTCAGCTTTGGAATCTCAAACAAGCATCTCTAGCCCAGCGACTTGGCCAGTAACACGAAATGGTATGGCGATATTGCTGGCACCCTGTTCGCATGGAACCTCACTTGTTTCCTGGGTCTTCCTACCGATTCATGCACTGGTAGAGAAATTTACGCCTCAAAACACCTTGCAAGACCTTCGTCGAAATGTGGAAGTGGGCAATTTATTTCAGAGTGTTCCCATTCCTAAATCGAAAGTGCAGAAACGTGTGTTCTTGGGGTCAAATGCTGCTTGGATTTCACCACATTGAGCCAATTCAGACTCCACTCCACCGAGGTGTAAGCAATAATGAGCTCGTTCCAGAAGATTCAAGTACCCTGTTCGACTTTGGAAACCTGAAACGGCCTGTCTTACTCAGCGAGTTGGCCATTAATGAGAAACGCATATGGCGACCCTTTCGGCACTCTGTTCCTTTGGGAATTCACTTGTTTCTTAGGGCCCTGTTCCAAGTTACAAAATGGTGATGAAAGTCACGTAGACAGAAGCTTGTTTGTAGACCTCCTAGCAAGTGAGAAACAGGTCATTTCAGTTCACAGTGCTCTCGTTCCTGAGTCTAAAGCATAGGAAAGCATGTTTTCCGGTGTAACGCTGTGCCTCAGCATTCGGCTCGTTGAACCGATGAAGATTGCACTCGACACAGGGGTAAGCGATAATGAGCTCATTCCAGAAATTGCAAGTACCCTAGTGTGCTTTCAAATCCTGAACGAGCCCATCTAGCTCCGTGAGTTGGCAGGTAATGAGAAATGCATCTGGCGACATTCTCGGCACACTGGTCCCTTGGGAATTCATTTGAATCATGCGGCTTCCTTCTGATTCACAAAGTGGTAGTGATACATACAGTGATGAAAGTGTCTATATAGGTCTTCTTGGATGGGAGAAACAAATCATTTCGGCTCACTGTATTCCCGTTCCTTAGTGCAAAGTGCAGAAAAGAGTGTTTCTTGGTGTAACGTGCTGCCTTAGCATTCGCTTTTTTTTTTCCAATTGAGATTGCACTCCACCCAGGTGTAAGTGATATTCAGCTCATTCCAGAAACCGCAAGTACCCTGCTCAGCTTTGGAATCCCAAAGAAGCATCTCTAGCTCAGCGAGTTGGCCGGTAACAGGAAACGGTCTGGCGACATGGTTGGCACCCTGCTCCCATGGGAACTTTCTCGTTTCCTGGGTCTTCCTACCAATTCATGCAGTGGGAGCGAAACTTAGGCCCACAATAGAATCTTGCTGGACTTTCGTGAAAATGAAACAGGTAAATTCATTCCACAGTGTTCCCGTTACTCAGTCGAAAGTGAAGGAACGTGTGTTCTTGTGGTCACATGCTGCTTAGATATCACCACACTGAGGCAATTCAGATGGCACTCTACTCAGGTGTTAGCGATAATGAGCTCGTTCCAGAAGACTCAAGTACTCTGTTTGATGTTGGAATCCTGGAAAGGCCTCTCTAGCTCAGCGAGTTGGCCATTAAGGAGAAACCCATAACAACCCTTTTGGCACTCTGCTCTTTTGGGAATTCACTCGTTTCCTAGGGCCCAGTTCCCAGAGACAAAATGGGGGTGAAAGTTATACTGATGGAAGCATGTTTGTAGACCTCCTTGGAAGTGTGAAACAGGTCAATTCATTTCAATGTGCTCTCTTTCCTGAATCTAAAGTGTAGGAAAGAGTGTTTTCCAGTGCAACGTACTGCCTTAGCATTCGGCTCGTTGAGCCAATTAAGACTGCACTCGTCCCAGGGTAAGTGATATTCAGCTCATTCCAGAAACCGCAAGTACCCTGCTCAGCTTTGGAATCCCAAAGAAGCATCTCTAGCTCAGCGAGTTGGCCGGTAACAGGAAACGGTCTGGCGACATGGTTGGCACCCTGCTCCCATGGGAACTTTCTCGTTTCCTGGGTCTTCCTACCAATTCATGCAGTGGGAGCGAAACTTAGGCCCACAATAGAATCTTGCTGGACTTTCGTGAAAATGAAACAGGTAAATTCATTCCACAGTGTTCCCGTTACTCAGTCGAAAGTGAAGGAACGTGTGTTCTTGTGGTCACATGCTGCTTAGATATCACCACACTGAGGCAATTCAGATGGCACTCTACTCAGGTGTTAGCGATAATGAGCTCGTTCCAGAAGACTCAAGTACTCTGTTTGATGTTGGAATCCTGGAAAGGCCTCTCTAGCTCAGCGAGTTGGCCATTAAGGAGAAACCCATAACAACCCTTTTGGCACTCTGCTCTTTTGGGAATTCACTCGTTTCCTAGGGCCCAGTTCCCAGAGACAAAATGGGGGTGAAAGTTATACTGATGGAAGCATGTTTGTAGACCTCCTTGGAAGTGTGAAACAGGTCAATTCATTTCAATGTGCTCTCTTTCCTGAATCTAAAGTGTAGGAAAGAGTGTTTTCCAGTGCAACGTACTGCCTTAGCATTCGGCTCGTTGAGCCAATTAAGACTGCACTCGTCCCAGGGGTAAGCAATAATGAGCTCGTTTCAGAAACCTCAAGTACCCTATGCTGCTTTCAAATCCTGAACGAGCCTCTTGGGCTCCGTGAGCTGGCAGGTAACAAGAAACGCCTCTGGCGATGTTGTCGGCACACAGGTCCCATGGGTATTCACTCGCTTCATGGGGCTTCGTTCCATTTACAAAATGGTAGTGAAGACTACAGCGTTGAAAGTGTCTATGTAAGCCTTCTTGGAAGGGGGAATCAAGTCATTCCAGGTCACATTTTTCCCATTCCTGAGTGCAAAGTGTAGGAAAGAGTGATTCTCAGTGTATCGCCCTGCCTTAACATTCTCCTTGTTGAGCCAATTCAGACTCCACTCCACCCAGGTGTAAGTGATAATGAGTGGTTCCAGAAACCGCAAGTATCCTGCTCAGCTTTGGAATCCCAAACAAGCCTCTCTAGCTCAGCGAGTTGGCCGCTAGTGAGAAATGGTCTGGCGACACGGTTGGCACCCTGCTCCCATGGGAATGCACTCATTTCCTGGGTCTTCCTACCAATTCATACAGTGGGAGCGAAACTTATGCCCATGACAGCATCATGCTAGACCTTCGTGGAAATGTGGAACAGGTCAATTCATTTCACAATGTTCCCATTGCTAAGTCGAAAGTGCTGGAACAAGTGTTCCTGGGGTCACTTACTGCTTAGCTTTCACCTCATTGATCTAATTCAGACCCCACTTGACCCAGGTGTAAGGGATAATGAGCTCGTTCTAGAAGCCTAAACTACACTGTTCGACTATGGTATCCTGAAAGGCCTCCCTTGCTCAGTGAGTTGGCCATTAACGAGAAACGCATATGGCAACTTTTCAGCACTCTGCTTCATTGGGAATTCACTTGTTACCCAGGGCCCCGTTTCAAGTTATAAAATGGTGGGGAAAGTTATGCCGACAAAAGCATGTTTGTGGACCTCTTTTGAAGTGAGAAACAGGTCATTTCAGTTCACAGTGTTCTTGTTCCTGAGTCTAAAGCATAGGAAAGCATGTTTTCCAGTGTTTTGTGCTGCCTGAGCATTCGAGTCGTTGAGCCAATTCAGCCTCCACTCCACCCAGGTGTAAGTGATAATGAGTGGTTCCAGAAACCGCAAGTATCCTGCTCAGCTTTGGAATCCCAAACAAGCCTCTCTAGCTCAGCGAGTTGGCCGCTAGTGAGAAATGGTCTGGCGACACGGTTGGCACCCTGCTCCCATGGGAATGCACTCATTTCCTGGGTCTTCCTACCAATTCATACAGTGGGAGCGAAACTTATGCCCATGACAGCATCATGCTAGACCTTCGTGGAAATGTGGAACAGGTCAATTCATTTCACAATGTTCCCATTGCTAAGTCGAAAGTGCTGGAACAAGTGTTCCTGGGGTCACTTACTGCTTAGCTTTCACCTCATTGATCTAATTCAGACCCCACTTGACCCAGGTGTAAGGGATAATGAGCTCGTTCTAGAAGCCTAAACTACACTGTTCGACTATGGTATCCTGAAAGGCCTCCCTTGCTCAGTGAGTTGGCCATTAACGAGAAACGCATATGGCAACTTTTCAGCACTCTGCTTCATTGGGAATTCACTTGTTACCCAGGGCCCCGTTTCAAGTTATAAAATGGTGGGAAAGTTATGCCGACAAAAGCATGTTTGTGGACCTCTTTTGAAGTGAGAAACAGGTCATTTCAGTTCACAGTGTTCTTGTTCCTGAGTCTAAAGCATAGGAAAGCATGTTTTCCAGTGTTTTGTGCTGCCTGAGCATTCGAGTCGTTGAGCCAATTAAGATTGCATTCGACACAGGGGTAACGATAATGAGCTCATTCTAGAAACTGCATGTACCCTAGTGTGCTTTCAAATCCTGAATGAGCCCATCTGGCTCCGTGAGTTGGCAGGTAACGAGAAATGCATCTGGCGACATTCTTGGCACACGGGTCTCTTGGGAATTCATTCAGATCATGGGGCTTCATTCCGATTTACAGCATGGTAGTGATACATACAGCTACAAAAGTGTCTATATAGGCCTTCTCGGAAGGGGGAAACAAATCATTCCAGTTCACAGTGTTCTTGCTCCTTAGTGCAAAGTGTAGGAAAGAGCGTTTCTTGGTGTAACACGCTGCCTTAGCATTCACCTTTTTTTTTTTTTTTTTGCCAATTGAGATTGCAGTCCACCCAGGTGTAAGCCATAATGAGCTCATTACAGAAATCGAAAGTACCCTATTCTGCTTTCAAATCCTGAACAAACTGTTGTGGCTCAGTGAGTTTTCAGGTAACGATAAAAGCATCTGACAATATTCTCGGGACACTAGTCCCTCAGGAATTCATTCCTTTCACGGGGCTTCATTCTGATTTACAAAGTGGTAATGAAATGTAGAGCGATGAAAGTGTCTATATAGGCCTTCTTAGAATGGGGAAACAAGTCATTCCGGGTCACATTTTTCCCGTTCTTGGGTGCAAAGTGTAGGAAAGAGTGTTCCTTGGTGTAACGAGCTGCCTTAGAATGCGCCTTGTTGAGCCAGTTCAGACTCCACTCCACCCAGGTGAAGGCCATAATTAGCTCTTTCCAGAAACTGAAAGTACCCTGCTCAGCTTTGGAATCCCAAACAAGCCTCTCTAGCTCAGCGAGTTGGCCGCTAGTGAGAAATGGTCTGGCGACACGGTTGGCACCCTGCTCCCATGGAAATGCACTCATTTCCTGGGTCTTCCTACCAATTCATACAGTGGGAGCGAAACTTATGCCCATGACAGCATCATGCTAGACCTTCGTGGAAATGTGGAACAGGTCAATTCATTTCACAATGTTCCCATTGCTAAGTCGAAAGTGCTGGAACAAGTGTTCCTGGGGTCACTTACTGCTTAGCTTTCACCTCATTGATCTAATTCAGACCCCACTTGACCCAGGTGTAAGGGATAATGAGCTCGTTCTAGAAGCCTAAACTACACTGTTCGACTATGGTATCCTGAAAGGCCTCCCTTGCTCAGTGAGTTGGCCATTAACGAGAAACGATATGGCAACTTTTTCAGCACTCTGCTTCATTGGGAATTCACTTGTTACCCAGGGCCCCGTTTCAAGTTATAAAATGGTGGGGAAAGTTATGCCGACAAAAGCATGTTTGTGGACCTCTTTTGAAGTGAGAAACAGGTCATTTCAGTTCACAGTGTTCTTGTTCCTGAGTCTAAAGCATAGGAAAGCATGTTTTCCAGTGTTTTATGCTGCCTGAGCGTTTGACTCGTTGAGCCAGTTCAGACTCCACTCCACCCAGGTGAAGGCCATAATTAGCTCTTTCCAGAAACTGAAAGTACCCTGCTCAGCTTTGGAATCCCAAACAAGCCTCTCTAGCTCAGCGAGTTGGCCGCTAGTGAGAAATGGTCTGGCGACACGGTTGGCACCCTGCTCCCATGGAAATGCACTCATTTCCTGGGTCTTCCTACCAATTCATACAGTGGGAGCGAAACTTATGCCCATGACAGCATCATGCTAGACCTTCGTGGAAATGTGGAACAGGTCAATTCATTTCACAATGTTCCCATTGCTAAGTCGAAAGTGCTGGAACAAGTGTTCCTGGGGTCACTTACTGCTTAGCTTTCACCTCATTGATCTAATTCAGACCCCACTTGACCCAGGTGTAAGGGATAATGAGCTCGTTCTAGAAGCCTAAACTACACTGTTCGACTATGGTATCCTGAAAGGCCTCCCTTGCTCAGTGAGTTGGCCATTAACGAGAAACGCATATGGCAACTTTTTCAGCACTCTGCTTCATTGGGAATTCACTTGTTACCCAGGGCCCCGTTTCAAGTTATAAAATGGTGGGGAAAGTTATGCCGACAAAAGCATGTTTGTGGACCTCTTTTGAAGTGAGAAACAGGTCATTTCAGTTCACAGTGTTCTTGTTCCTGAGTCTAAAGCATAGGAAAGCATGTTTTCCAGTGTTTTATGCTGCCTGAGCGTTTGACTCGTTGAGGCAATTAAGATTGCACTCAACACAGGGGTAAGCGATAGTGAACTCGTTCCAGAAACCGCAAGTACCCTAGTGTGCTTTCAAATCCTGAACTAGCCCATCTGGCTCCGTGAGTTGTCAGGTAACGAGAAATGCACCTGGCGACATTCTCGGCACACCGGTCCCTTGGGAATTCGTTCAGATCATGGGGTTTCGTTCCGATTTACAATGTGGTAATGATACATACAGCAAGGAAAGTGTCTATGGCCCTTATTGGAAGGGGGAAACAAATCATTCCAGCTCTCAGTGTTCCCGTTCCTCAGTGCAAAGTGTAAGAAAGAGTGTTTCTTGGTGTAATGCGCTGCCTTAGCATTTGCTTTTTTTCCCAGTTCAGATTGCACTCCACCCAGGTGTAAGCGATAATGAGCTCATTCCAGAAACCGCAAGTACCCTGCTCAGCTTTGGAATCCCACACAAGCATCTCTAGTCCAGTGATTTGGCCGGTAACAAGAAATGGTATGGCGATATTGCTGGCACTCTGCTCCCATGGGAAGTCACTCGTATCCTGGGTCTTCCTACCGATTATTACAGGGGTAGCGAAACTTACGCCCACAAAAGCATCTTGCTAGAACTTCATGCAAATATGGAAAAGGTCAATTCATTTCACAGTGTTACCATTCCTAAGTCGAAAGTGCAGGAACATGTGTTCTTGGTGTCTCATGCTGCTTAATTTTCACCTCATTGAGCCAATTCAGACTCCACTACACCGTGGTGTAAGTGATAATGAGCTCATTCCAGAAGACTCGAGTACCCTGCTCGACTTTGGAATCCTGGAATGGCCTCTATAGCTCAGCGAGTTGGCCATTAACAAGAAATACATATGGCAACCCTTTCAGCACTCTGTTCTGTTGGGAATTCACTCGTTTCCTAGGGCCCGGTTCCGAGTACAAAATGGTGGTGAAAGTTATGCTGATGGAAGTATGATTGTAGACCTCCTTGGAAGTGTGAAACAGGTCAATTCATTTCAGTGTGTTTTCTTTCCTGAATCTAAAGCATAGGAAAGAGTCTTCTCTGGTGAAACATACTGCCTTAGCATTCGGCTCGTTGAGCCAATGAAGATTGCACTCAACACAGGGGTAAGCAATAATGAGCTCGTTCCAGAAACCTCAAGTACCCTATTCTGCTTTCAAATCAAGAACGTGCCTCTCTGGCTCACTGAGTTGGCAGGTAACGAGAAACAAATCTGGCGAGATTCTTGGGACACTGGTCCCATGGGAATACATTCGTTTCATGGGGCTTCGTTTCGATATACAAAGTGGTAGTGAAATGTACAGTGATGACAGTGTCTATATAGGCCTTCTTGGAAGGGGGAAACAAGTCTTTCCAGGTCACAATGTTCCCATTCCTGAGTGCAAAGTGTAGGAAAGAGTGTTTCTTGGTGTAACGGGCTGCCTAAGCATGCGTCTTGTTGAGCCAATTCAGACCCCACTCCACCCAGGTGAAGGCCATCATGAGCTCATTCCAGAAACCGCAAGTATCCTACTCAGCTTTGGAATCCCAAACAAGCCTCTCTAGCTCAGGGAGTTGGCTGCTAACGAGAAATGGTCTGTCGAAATGGTTAGCACTCTGCTCCCATGGGAACTCAATCGTTTCCTGGGTCTTCCTACCGATTCACACACTGGTAGCGAAACTTAAGCCCATGAAAGCATCGTGCTAGACCTTCGTGGAAATATGAAACAAGTCAATACATTTCACAGTGTTCCTGTTGCTAAGTCGAAAGCCACATTATCTCAGACTGTTTCCTGCTATCAAGAAACTGGGAAGGGATCATGTGCATTGCTCTTTTTGAATCTGAAGCTATTTTGTGTGATGGTGATACATACCACTTTCTCTTCAGAGAGTCACACTGTAGGCCCGAAAAGCTTCTTCTGAGGCATTATTCATGGCATAGAAAATGTAAGACTAGGCACACTGAGAAAGTTTTGGAGTGTAAATGTTGCCCAAAGAAGGGCTTTTCCTGTAAAACTCACCTTCTGCATTTGCCCCATAGAGCCACATGGACTCCACTTCAGCCATGTATAAGCAAGAATGAGCTCTTGCTAGAAAACTCAACTAAGCTTTTCAGCGTAAGCTCACCTGAATTAGCTGCTGTATCTCAGACTGTAGTCTGCTATCAAGAAGCTGGGAAGGGATCATTTTCATGACCCTTTATGAATTTAGATCTATATCGCATTATGGCTATACATACCACTTTCTCTCCAGAGAGTCACACTGTAGGCCCGAAAAGCTTCTTCTGAGGCATTATTCATGGCATAGAAAATGTAAGACTAGGCACACTGAGAAAGTTTTGGAGTGTAAATGTTGCCCAAAGAAGGGCTTTTCCTGTAAAACTCACCTTCTGCATTTGCCCCATAGAGCCACATGGACTCCACTTCAGCCATGTATAAGCAAGAATGAGCTCTTGCTAGAAAACTCAACTAAGCTTTTCAGCGTAAGCTCACCTGAATTAGCTGCTGTATCTCAGACTGTAGTCTGCTATCAAGAAGCTGGGAAGGGATCATTTTCATGACCCTTTATGAATTTAGATCTATATCGCATTATGGCTATACATACCACTTTCTCTTCTGACAGTCACACTGAAGGCCAGAAAAACCTCTTCCCTGGCCTTCTTACTGCCCTGGAGCATGTACAACAAGGCAGAATGTGCTTGTTGTGGAGTGTAAATGATTCCCAAAGTAGGACTTTTTCTGTAAATCTTGCTTTTTGTATTCACTACATAGTGGCATTTCAGACGCCACCCCAAGCAGGAGTAAGCAATAATGAGCTCTTTCCAAATAACTCAACCAAGCTGTTCAGCATATGATCACTGAATTAGCTGCTGTATCTCAGAGTGTAGCCTACTATCAAGAAGCTTGGAAGGGATCATGTTCATTGCACTTTCTCACTTAGGATGTACTTTGCGGGATGATGATACATACCAATTTCCTTTCTGACAATCGCAATGAAGGCCAGAAAGACCTCTTCCCAGGCCTCTTTACTTGCCTGGAGCATGTAAAGCAAGGCAGAATGTGCTTGTTGTGGAGTGTAAATGATTCCCAAAATATGCCTTTTCATGTAAATCTACCCTTTGGTATCCCATAAAAGAGCCATTACTGACTCCACCACTGCCAGGTGGAAACAACAATGAGGCCTTGGCAGAATACTCAGCTAGTCAGCATATGACCACTGAATTAGCTTCTGTTTTTAAGGCAGTAGCCTACTATCAAGAAGCTTGGAAGGCAGCATGGGCATTGCCCATTTTGACTTTGGATCTAGTTCCCCTATTACAGATACATACCACTTTCTTTTCAGAGAGTCACACTGAAGGTTCGAAAAGCCTTTTCCTATGCCTTCCTACCGGCATGGAAGATGTAAAACACGGCAGAGTGTGCTTGGTTTGGAGTGTAAATGTTGCCCAAAGAAGGGCTTTTTCTGCAAATCTTGCCTTTTGTATTCTCCCCATAATGGCATTGCAGACTCTACCCCAATCAGGTGTAAGTAAGAAAGAGTGCTTTCCAGAAAACTCAACGAAGCATTTCAGCATATGATCAATGAATTAGCTGCTGTATATCAGACTGTTGTCTGCTATCAAGAAGCTAGGATAACATCATGTTCATTGCCCTTTTTGACTTTGGATGTATTTCACGTGATGGCGATACATACCGCTTTCTCTTCAGAGAGCTTTCTCTCCAGGCCAGAAAAACCTCTTCCGAGACATTCTTCAGGGCATGGAATATGTAAGGCAAGGCACATTGAGATGGTTTTGGAGTTTAATGTTGCCCAAAAAAGAGCTTTCCTTTAAAACTTGTATTCTGTTTTCGCCCCATAGGATCATCCTGGACTCTACATCAGCCCGGTGTAATCAAGAATGAGCTCCTGCCAGAAAAATCAACCAAGCTTTTCAGCGTATGATCACTGAATTACCATATGTATCCTAGACTGTAGCCTGCTATCAGGAAGCTGGGAAGGGCCTATGTTCATTGCCTTTTTCGACGATGGATATATTTCGCGTGATGGTGACACATATCACTTTCTCTTCTGACAGTCGCACTGAAGGCCAGAAAAACCTCTTGCCAGGCCTTCTTACTAGCCTGGAGCATGGAAAACAAGGCAGAGTGTGCCTATTTTGGAGTGGAAATATTGCCCAAAGTCGAGCTTTTTCTATAATCTTGCCTTTTGTATTCTTCATATAGTGGCATTGCAGATTCCACACCAAACTGGTGTAATCAAGAATGAGCTCCTGCCAGAAAAATCAACCAAGCTTTTCAGCGTATGATCACTGAATTACCATATGTATCCTAGACTGTAGCCTGCTATCAGGAAGCTGGGAAGGGCCTATGTTCATTGCCTTTTTCGACGATGGATATATTTCGCGTGATGGTGACACATATCACTTTCTCTTCTGACAGTCGCACTGAAGGCCAGAAAAACCTCTTGCCAGGCCTTCTTACTAGCCTGGAGCATGGAAAACAAGGCAGAGTGTGCCTATTTTGGAGTGGAAATATTGCCCAAAGTCGAGCTTTTTCTATAATCTTGCCTTTTGTATTCTTCATATAGTGGCATTGCAGATTCCACACCAAACTGGAGTAAGCAAGAATGAGCTCTTTCCAGGTAACTCAACTAAGCTTTTCAGCATATGCTCACTGAATTTGCATGTGTATCTCAGAGTGTAGCCTGCCATCAAGAAGCTGGGAAGAGATCATGTTCATTGCCCTTTCTCACTTAGGATGTAATTCATGGGATGGTGATATATACTGCATTCTCCAATGAGAGTCGCAATGAAGGCCAGAAAAGCTTCATCCCAGGCCTTCTTACTATCATGGGACATGTAAAACAAGGCAGAGTATGCTTGTTTTGGAGTGCAAATGTTTCCCAAAGTATGCCTTTTCATGAAAATCTTGCCTTTTGTATCCCACAATAGAGCCATTACTGACTCCACCTCTGCCAGGTGGAAACAATAATGAGCCCTTGGCAGAAAACTTAACTCAGCTATTCCACGTATGACCACTCAATTAGCTTCTGCATTTCAGATGGTAGCCTAGTGTCAAGGAGCTGGGAAGGCAGCATGGGCACTGCCCATTTCGACTTTGGATTTGGTTCACCTATTACAGATACATACCGCTTTCTTTTCAGAGAGTCACACTGAAGGTCGGCAAAGCCTGTTTTTCTAGGCCTCCTTACCGGCATAGAAGATTTAAAACATGACATAGTGTGCTTGTATGGGAGTGTAAATGTTGCCCAAAGAAGGGCTGTTTCTGTAAACCTTGCCTTTTGTCTTCTCCGGATAGTAGCATCTCAGATTCCACCCCAACCAGGTGTAAGCAAGAATGAGCGCTTTCCTGAAGAGTAAACGAAGCTTTTCAGTGTATGATCACTGACTTGCATGTGTATCTGAAACTGTAGCCTTCTATCAAGAAGCTGGGAAGGGATCATGTTTATGACCCTTTTTGACTTTAGATCGCTTTCACGTTATGGCGATACATACCGCTTTCTCTTCTGACAGTCGCACTGACGGCCAGAAAGACCTCTTCCCAGGCCTTCTTACTGGCCTGAAGCATGGAAAACAAGGTAGAGTGTGCCTATTTTGGAGTGTAAGTATTGCCCAAAGTTGGGCTTTATCTGTAAATATTGCCTTTTGTATTCTCCTCATAGTGGCATTTCAAACTCCACACCAAACAGGTGTAAACAAGAATGAGATCTTTCCGGACAACTCACCAACCTTTTCAGTGTATGATCACTGAATTAGCATGTGTATGTCAGACTGTAGCCTGCTATCAAGAAGCTTGGAATGGATCTTTATCATTGCCTTTTCTCACTTAGGATGTATTTCACGTTATGGCGATACATACCGCTTTCTCTTCTGACATTCGCACTGAAGGGCAGAGAAACCTTTTCCCAGGCCTTCTTACTGGCCTGAAGCATGGAAAACAAGGTAGAGTGTGCCTATTTTGGAGTGTAAGTATTGCCCAAAGTTGGGCTTTATCTGTAAATATTGCCTTTTGTATTCTCCCCATAGTGGCATTTCAGACTTCACCCCAAACAGGAGTAAGCAAGAATGAACTCTTTCCAGATAACTCAACGAAGCTTTTCAGCATATGATCATTGAATTTGCATGTGTATCTCAGAGTGTAGTCTGCTATCAAGAAGCTGGGAAGGGATCATGTACATTGCCCTATTTGAATTTGGATGTATTTCACGTGATGGCGATTCATACCGCTTTCTCTTCTGACAGTAGCACTGAAGGCCAGAAAGACCTCTTCTCAGGTCTTCTTACCGGCCTGGAGCATGTAAAACACGGCGGAGTGTGCCTGTTTTGGAGTGTAAATGTTGCCCAAAGAAGTGCTTTTTCTTTAAATTTTGCCTTTTGTATTCTCCCCATAGTGGCATTTCAGACTCTACCCCAATCATGTGTAAGCAAGAATGAACACTTTCCAGAAAACTCAGCTAAGCTTTTCAGCGAATGATCACTGAATTAGTTGCTGTATTTCAGACTGTTTCCTGCTATCAAGAAGCTGGGATAACATCATGTTTGTTGCCCTTTTTGACTTTGGATGTATTTCGCGTGATGGCGATGCATACTTTTTTCTCTTCAGACAGTCCCACTGAAGGCCAGAGAAACCTCTTTCCAGGATTTCTCAATGGCATGGAACATGTAAAACAAGGCAGAGTGTGCTTGTTTTGAAGTGCAACTGTTTCCCAAATAGGCCTTTTCATGTAAATCTTTCCTTTTGTATCCCACATTAAAGCCATTACTGACTGCAACTCTGCCAGGTGGAAATAATAATGAGCCCTTGGAAGAAAACATAACTCAGCTTTTCAGCGTATGACCACTGATTTAGCTTCTGTATTTTAGACAGTAGTCTACCATCAAGAAGCGGAGAAGGCAGCATGGGCATTGCCCATTTCGACTTTGGATCTAGTTCACCTATTACAGATACATACCGCTTTCTTTTCAGAGAGTCGCACTGAAGGCCAATGAAGCCTGTTCCTATGCCTCCTTATAGGAATGGAAGATGTAAAACATGGCAAAGTGTGCTTGGTTTGGAGTAAAAATGTTGCCCAAAGAAGGGCTTTTTCCTGTAAATCTTGCCTTTTGTATTCTCCCCACAGTGGCATTGCATGCTCTACCCCAACCAGGTGCAAGCAAGAATGAGCGCTTTCCAGAAAACTCAACGAAGTTTTTCAGCATATGATCACTGAATTAGCTGCTGTATCTCAGACTGTTTCCTGCTATCAAGAGGCTGGGATAACATCATTCTCATTGCTGCTTTTGAGTCTGTATCTATTTCCCCTGATTGCGATACATATCGCTTTCTCTTCAGAGAGTCGCACTGTAGACCCGAAAAGCCTCTTCTGAGGCATTCTTCAGGGCATGGAATATGTAAGAATTGGCAGATACAGAAAGTTTTGCATGTAAATGTTGCCCAAAGAGGGCCTTTTCCTGTAAAACTTGTCTTCTGTTCTCCCTCATAGGGTCATCTTGGAATGTACCTCAGCCCAGTGTAATCAAAATGAGCGCTGTCCAGAAAACTCAACGAAGTTTTTCAGCATATGATCACTGAATTAGCTGCTGTATCTCAGACTGTTTCCTGCTATCAAGAGGCTGGGATAACATCATTCTCATTGCTGCTTTTGAGTCTGTATCTATTTCCCCTGATTGCGATACATATCGCTTTCTCTTCAGAGAGTCGCACTGTAGACCCGAAAAGCCTCTTCTGAGGCATTCTTCAGGGCATGGAATATGTAAGAATTGGCAGATACAGAAAGTTTTGCATGTAAATGTTGCCCAAAGAGGGCCTTTTCCTGTAAAACTTGTCTTCTGTTCTCCCTCATAGGGTCATCTTGGAATGTACCTCAGCCCAGTGTAATCAAAAATGAGCTCCTGCCAGAAAACTCAACCAAGTTTTTCAGTGTATGATCACTGAATTATCATGTGTATCTGAGACTGTAGCCTGCTATCAAGAAGCTTGCAACGGATCATGTACATTGCTCTTTCTCACTTAGGATGTGTTTCACGGGATGGCGATATATACTACTTCCTCTAATGAGAGTCCCAATGAAGGCCAGGAAAGTTTCATCCCAGGCCTTCTTACTATCATGGGACATGTAAAAAAAGCCAGAGAGTGCTAGTTGTGGAGTGTAAATATTTCCCAAAGAAGGCCATTTCGTGTAAATCTGGCCTTTTGTATCCCAGAGTATAGCCATTACTAACTCCACCTCTGTCAGGTGGAAACAGTAAAGAGCCAGTGGCAGAATACTCAGCTTTTCAGCCTGTGATCACTGATTAGCTTCTGTATATCAGACAGTAGCTGACTATCAAGAAGCTGCGGAGGCAGCGTGGGCACAGCCCATTTCGACTTTGGATCTAGTTCACCTATTACAGATACATACCGCTTTCTTTTCAGAGAGTAACACTGAAGGTCGGCAAAGCCTGTTTTCTAGGCCTCCTTACCGGCATGGAAGATGTAAAACATGGCAGAGTGTGCTTGTTTGGGAGTGTAAATGTTACCCAAAGAAGGGCTGTTTCTGTAAACCTTGCCTTTTGTCTTCTCCGGAACCAGGTGTAAGCAGGAGTGAGCGCTTTCCAGAAAACTCAATGAATCTTTTCAGCGTATGATCACTGAATTAGCTACTTTATCTCAGACTGTAGCCAGCTATCAAGAAGCTGGGATAACATCATGTTCATTGCCGTTTTTGGATCTGTATCTATTTTGCCTAATGGCGATACATACCACTTTCTCTTCAGGGAGCCACACTGTAGGTCCGAAAAACCTCTTCCGAGGCATTCTTCAGAGCATGGAATATGTAAGACAAGGGACATTCAGAAAGTTTTGGAGTGTAAATGTTGCCCAAAGAAGGACCTTCGCTGTAAAACTTGCCTTCAATGTTCGCTCCATAGAGCCATCATGGACTCGACCTCAGCCATGTGTAAGAAAAAATGAGCTCTTGCCAGAAAACTCAACTGTGATTTTCAGCGTAGGCTCACCTGAATTAGCCACTGTATCTCAGACTGTAGCCTGCTATCAAGAAGCTGGGAAGGGATCATGTTCATTGCCCTTTTTGAATTTGGATGTATTTCTTGTGATGGTGATACATACTGCTTTCTCTTCAGGGATTCGTACTGTTGGCCCATAAAGCCTCTTCCGAGTCATTCTTCAGGGCATGGAATATGTAAAAGAAGGCACATTGAGAAAGGGTGTGAGTGTAAATGTTACCCAAAGAAGGGCTGTTTCTGTAAACCTTGCCTTTTGTCTTCTCCGGAACCAGGTGTAAGCAGGAGTGAGCGCTTTCCAGAAAACTCAATGAATCTTTTCAGCGTATGATCACTGAATTAGCTACTTTATCTCAGACTGTAGCCAGCTATCAAGAAGCTGGGATAACATCATGTTCATTGCCGTTTTTGGATCTGTATCTATTTTGCCTAATGGCGATACATACCACTTTCTCTTCAGGGAGCCACACTGTAGGTCCGAAAAACCTCTTCCGAGGCATTCTTCAGAGCATGGAATATGTAAGACAAGGGACATTCAGAAAGTTTTGGAGTGTAAATGTTGCCCAAAGAAGGACCTTCGCTGTAAAACTTGCCTTCAATGTTCGCTCCATAGAGCCATCATGGACTCGACCTCAGCCATGTGTAAGAAAAAATGAGCTCTTGCCAGAAAACTCAACTGTGATTTTCAGCGTAGGCTCACCTGAATTAGCCACTGTATCTCAGACTGTAGCCTGCTATCAAGAAGCTGGGAAGGGATCATGTTCATTGCCCTTTTTGAATTTGGATGTATTTCTTGTGATGGTGATACATACTGCTTTCTCTTCAGGGATTCGTACTGTTGGCCCATAAAGCCTCTTCCGAGTCATTCTTCAGGGCATGGAATATGTAAAACAAGTCACATTGAGAAAGTTTTCGAGTGTAATTGTTGCCCAAAGAAGGACTTTTTCTGTAAATCTTGCCTTTTGTATTCTCCTTGTCGTGGGCACCGTGTTCCGAGCTTACTCTGATTACTAGTCTCACTAGTTCTCGCTAAGAGAAACTATGTTAAATAGCTCAGAGACTTTTCTGTGAACACGGCTTAGTCCCCTCATTGTGTGAGCCTCGTACCTCGTCAATAAAGTATCGGGGTCTCAAGTATTGTCATACCAAAAGTGGGTTTATTAATCAGCAAATAAAGGCAAACACACGTAATCAGAAATAATCAGAACTCAATCAAATGTAAACAGATGTTCTTACCCCAGAGCTGGAGAGTCTCGACCCCATTGGGCTCTGCCGATTTCCATGGGCGAGGCTAATGCACAATCCTCCCCCACGCCTTTTTATATATTTTCCAACTAAAAATGTCAAGCTAATTAATAATCATGAAAAAGATTTTTGTCTCTCTAGAGATGCAAAGGATGTCATCACCAGAGTCCTTTGGCCCAAAAAGCCTCTTCTGAGGCGTTCTTCAGGGCATGGAATATGTAAGACAAGGCACATTGAGATGGTTTTGGAGTTTAATGTTGCCCAAAGTAGGGCTTTCCTTTAAAATTTGTCTTCTGTTTTCGCCCCATAGGGTCATCCTGGACTCTACATCAGCCCGGTATAATAAAGAATGAGCTCCTGCCAGAAAACTCAACCAAGCTTTTCAGCATATGATCAATGAATTAGCATGTGTATCTGAGGCTGTAGCCTGCTAACAAGAAGCTCGGAAGGGATCATGTTCATTGCGCTTTTTGACGTTGGATGTATTTCGTGTGATGGCGCTACATACCATTACCATTTTCTCTACTGATAGTCCCACTGAAGGCCAGAGAAACCTCTTTCCAGGCTTTCTTGTGGGCAGGGAAAATGAAAAACAAGTCCGAGTGTGCTTGTTTTGAAGTGCAACTGTTTCCCAAATAGGCCATTTCATGTAAATCTTGCCTTTTGTATCCCACAATAGAGCCATTACTGACTCCACCTCTGCCAGGTGGAAACAGTAATGAGCCCTTGGCAGAAAACTTAAATCCACTTTTCAACGTATGATCACTGAATTAATTCCAGTATTTCAGACAGTAGTCTACCATCAAGAAGCTGAGAAGGCAGCATGGGCATTGCCCATTTCGACTTTGGATCTAGTTCACCTATTACAGATACATACCGCTTTCTTTTCAGAGAGTAACACTGAAGGTCGGCAAAGCCTGTTTTCTAGGCCTCCTTACCAGCATGGAAGATGTAAAACATGGCAGAGTGTGCTTGTTTGGGAGTGTAAATGTTACCCAAAGAAGGGCTGTTTCTGTAAACCTTGCCTTTTGCTTTGCTGAATAGTAACCTCTCAGATTCCACCCAAACAAGGTGTAAGAAAGAATGAGCGCTTTCCAGAAAACTCAACGAAGCTCATCAGTGTATGATCACTGAATTAGCTACTTTATCTCAGACTGTAGCCAGCTATCAAGAAGCTGGGAAGACATCATGTTCATTGCCATTTTTTGATCTGTATCTATTTTGCTTGATGGGGATACATACCACTTTCTCTTTAGGGACTTGCACTGTAGGCCCAAAAAGCCTCTTCTGAGGCATTCTTCAGGGCATGGAATATGTACGACAAGGCACACTGAGAAAGTTTTGGGGTGTAAATGTTGCCCAAAGTAGGGTTTTTTCTGTAAATCTTGCCTTTTGTATTCTCCCCATTATAGTATTTTAGACTATACCCCAACCAGCTGCAAGTAAAAATGAGCGCTTTCCAGAAAACTCAATGAAGATTTTCAGCGTATGCTCACCTGAATTAGCTACTTTATCTCAGACTGTAGCCAGCTATCAAGAAGCTGGGAAGACATCATGTTCATTGCCATTTTTTGATCTGTATCTATTTTGCTTGATGGGGATACATACCACTTTCTCTTTAGGGACTTGCACTGTAGGCCCAAAAAGCCTCTTCTGAGGCATTCTTCAGGGCATGGAATATGTACGACAAGGCACACTGAGAAAGTTTTGGGGTGTAAATGTTGCCCAAAGTAGGGTTTTTTCTGTAAATCTTGCCTTTTGTATTCTCCCCATTATAGTATTTTAGACTATACCCCAACCAGCTGCAAGTAAAAATGAGCGCTTTCCAGAAAACTCAATGAAGATTTTCAGCGTATGCTCACCTGAATTAGCTGCTGTATCTCAAATTGTAGCCTGCTGTCCAGAAACTGGGAAGGGATCATGTTTATGACCCCTTTTGACTTTAGATCTATTTTGCGTTATGGCGATACATACCGCTATCTCTTCTGACAGTCGCACTGAAGGCCAGAAAAACCTCTTCCCAGGCCTTCTTACTGGCATTGGACATGTAAAACATGGCAGAGTGTGCTTGGTTGGGAGTGTAAATATTTCCTTAAGAAGGGCTGTTTCTGTAATTCTTGCCTTTTATATTCTCACCATAGTGGCATTTTAGACTCTACCCCAATCATGTGTAAGTAAGAAAGAGTGCTTTCCAGAAAACTCAACGAAGCTTTTCAGCATATGATCACTGAATTAGCTGCTGTATCTCAGACTGTTGCTTGCTATCAAGAAGCTGGGAAGGGATCATGTTCAGTGCGCTTTTGAATTAGGATCTATTTCACGTGATGGAGATACATACCGCTTTCTCTAAAGGGAGTCGCCGTGAAGGCCGGAAAATCCTCTTTGAGGCATTTTTCAGGGCATGGAATGTGTAAGACAAGGCACATTGAGAAAGTTCTGGAGTGTAAATTTTTCTGAAAGAGGGACTTTTCCTGTAAAACTCTCTTTCTGTATTCACCACATAGATCCATCTTGGACTCCACCTCAGCCATGTGTAAGCAAGAATGGGCTCTTGCAAGAAAACTCAACCAAGCTTTTCAGTGGATGATCACTGAATTAGCATGTGTATCTCAGAGCATAGCCTGTTATCAAGACGCTTGCAAGGGATCTTGTTCATTGCCCTTTCTCACTTAGGATGTAATTCACATGATGGCGATATATACTGCTTTGTCTAATGAGAGTCACACTGAAGGCCAGAAAACTTTCATCCCAGGCTTTCTTACTTGCATGGGACATGTAAAACAAGGCAAAGTGTGCTTGTTGTGGAGTGTAAATGTTTCCCAAAGAAGGCCTTTTCATGTAAATTTTGCCTTTTGTATCCCACAATAGAGCCATTCCTGACTCCACCCCTGCCAGGTGGAAACAATAATGAGCCCTTGTCAGAATACTCAGCTTTTCAGTGGATGATCACTGAATTAGCATGTGTATCTCAGAGCATAGCCTGTTATCAAGACGCTTGCAAGGGATCTTGTTCATTGCCCTTTCTCACTTAGGATGTAATTCACATGATGGCGATATATACTGCTTTGTCTAATGAGAGTCACACTGAAGGCCAGAAAACTTTCATCCCAGGCTTTCTTACTTGCATGGGACATGTAAAACAAGGCAAAGTGTGCTTGTTGTGGAGTGTAAATGTTTCCCAAAGAAGGCCTTTTCATGTAAATTTTGCCTTTTGTATCCCACAATAGAGCCATTCCTGACTCCACCCCTGCCAGGTGGAAACAATAATGAGCCCTTGTCAGAATACTCAGCTTTTCAGTCTATGACCACTGAATTAGCTTCTGTATTTCAGACAGTAGCCTATTATCAAGAATTTGGGAAGGCAGCATGGACATTGCCTACTTTGACCTTGGATCTAGTTCACCTATTACAGATACATACCGATTTCTTTTCAGAGAGTCACTCTGAAGGCCAGAAAAACCTCTTCTCAGGTCTCCTTACCAGTATGGAAGATGTAAAACATGGCAGAGTTTGCTTGGTTGGGGGTGTAAATTTGTAAATATTGCCTTTGCATTCTCCCCACTGTGGCATTTCAGACTCTATCCCAACCCGGTGTAATCAAGAATGAGCGCTTTCCAGAAAACTCAACGAAGCTTTTCAGTGTATGATCACTAAATTAGCTGCCATATCTCCGACTGTATCCAGCTATCAAAATGCTGGGAAGACATCATGTTCATTGCCGTTTTTGGATCTGTATCTAGTTCACTTGATTGCGATACATACCACTTTCTCTTCAGAGAGTCGCACTCCAGGCACAAAAAGCCTCTTCTGAGAAATTCTTCCGGGCATGGAATATGTAAGATCAGGTGCATTGCGAAAGTTTTGGAGTGTAAATGTTGCCCAAAGAGGGGCTTTTGCTGTAAAACGTGCCTTCTGTGTTTGTCCCATAGAGCCATCTTGCACTCCACGTCAGCCATGTGTAAGCAAGAATGAGCTCTTGCCAGAAAACTCAACAAAGCTTTTCAGTGTATGGTCAACTGAATTAGCCACTGTAACTCAGACTATAGCCTGCTATCAAAAAGCTGGGAATGGGGGGCTTCCCCTGGTGGTCCAGTGGATAAGGATACAGCCTTAGAGTGCAAGGGGCGCCGGTTCGATCCCTGGCCTGGGAAGATCCCACGTGTCGCGGAGCAGCTGGACTGATGTGTCCAATCACCGAGTCAGAGCTCTGGAGCGCATGCACCCAAAACTGGCGCTGTGCGACAACAGACGCCACCTTAATGGGAGGCCGGCAGGAGCCAAAGAAAAAAGACCAATGAAAACAGAGAAATGAAAGACCAATGGAAGTGGCCCGCCCGCTCCCCCACTCCCCAACCAGACCACTGCCCAAAATAAATAAATAAATAAATAAATCTTTAAAAAAAATAAGCTGGTGAGATTTCATGTTCATTGCCGTTTTTGGATCTGTATCTAGTTCACTTGATTGCGATACATACCACTTTCTCTTCAGAGAGTCGCACTCCAGGCACAAAAAGCCTCTTCTGAGAAATTCTTCCGGGCATGGAATATGTAAGATCAGGTGCATTGCGAAAGTTTTGGAGTGTAAATGTTGCCCAAAGAGGGGCTTTTGCTGTAAAACGTGCCTTCTGTGTTTGTCCCATAGAGCCATCTTGCACTCCACGTCAGCCATGTGTAAGCAAGAATGAGCTCTTGCCAGAAAACTCAACAAAGCTTTTCAGTGTATGGTCAACTGAATTAGCCACTGTAACTCAGACTATAGCCTGCTATCAAAAAGCTGGGAATGGGGGGCTTCCCCTGGTGGTCCAGTGGATAAGGATACAGCCTTAGAGTGCAAGGGGCGCCGGTTCGATCCCTGGCCTGGGAAGATCCCACGTGTCGCGGAGCAGCTGGACTGATGTGTCCAATCACCGAGTCAGAGCTCTGGAGCGCATGCACCCAAAACTGGCGCTGTGCGACAACAGACGCCACCTTAATGGGAGGCCGGCAGGAGCCAAAGAAAAAAGACCAATGAAAACAGAGAAATGAAAGACCAATGGAAGTGGCCCGCCCGCTCCCCCACTCCCCAACCAGACCACTGCCCAAAATAAATAAATAAATAAATAAATCTTTAAAAAAAATAAGCTGGGAAGGGATCATGTTCACTGCCCTTTTTGAATTTGGATCTATTTCACGTGATGGATATACATACCGCTTTATCTACGGAGAGTCGCACTGTAGGTCCAAAGAGCCTCTTACGAGCATTCTTCAGGGCATGGAATATGTAAAACAAGGCACATTGAGAAAGTTTTGGAGTGTAAATATTGCCCAAAGAAGGGCTTTTTCTGTAAATCTTGCCTTTTGTATTCTACCTATTGTGGCATTTCAGACTCTACCCCAACCAGCTGTAAGCAAGAATGAGCACTTTCCAGAAAACTAAACAAAACTTTTCAGCATATGCTCCACTGAATTAGATGCTGTATCTCAAACTGTAGCCTGCAGTCAGGAAGCTGGGAAGGGATCATGTTTATGACCCTTTTTGTCTTTAGACCTATTTCGCGTTATGGCGATAAATATCGCTTTCTCTTCTAACAGTCGCACTGAAGGCCAGAAATACCTCTTGGCAGGCCTTCTCACTGACATGGGACATGTAAAACAAGGCAGAGTATGCTTAGTTTGGAGTGTAAATGTTGCCCAAAGAAGGGCTGTTTCTGTAAATTTGCCTTTTGTAATCTCCCCATAGTGGCATTTCAGACTGTACCCCAACCAGGTGTAAGCAAGAATGAGCACTTTCCAGAAAACTCACGAAGCTTTTCAGCATATGATCACTTAATTAACTGCTTTATCTCAGACTGTATCCAGCTATTAAGAAGCTGGGAAGACATCATGCTCATTGCGATTTTGGATTTGTATCTATTTTGCTTGATGGCAATACATACCACTTTCTCTTCAGGGAGTCGCACTGTAGGCCCAAAAAACCTCCAAGGCATTCTTCAGGGCATGGAATATGTAAGACAAGGCACATTGAGAAATTTTGGAGTGTAAATGTTGCCCAAAGTAGGGCTTTTTCTGTAAAACTTGCCTTCTGTGTTCGTCACATAGAGCCATCTTGCACTCCACCTCACCCATGTGTAAGCAAAAATGAGCTCTTGCCAGAAAAATCTATGAAGCTTTTCAGCGTATGCTCACCTGACTTAGCCACTGTTTCTCAGACTGTAGCTTGCTCTCAAGAAGCTGGGAAGGGTCATGCTCATTGCGATTTTGGATTTGTATCTATTTTGCTTGATGGCAATACATACCACTTTCTCTTCAGGGAGTCGCACTGTAGGCCCAAAAAACCTCCAAGGCATTCTTCAGGGCATGGAATATGTAAGACAAGGCACATTGAGAAATTTTGGAGTGTAAATGTTGCCCAAAGTAGGGCTTTTTCTGTAAAACTTGCCTTCTGTGTTCGTCACATAGAGCCATCTTGCACTCCACCTCACCCATGTGTAAGCAAAAATGAGCTCTTGCCAGAAAAATCTATGAAGCTTTTCAGCGTATGCTCACCTGACTTAGCCACTGTTTCTCAGACTGTAGCTTGCTCTCAAGAAGCTGGGAAGGGGTCATGTTCATTGCCCTTTTTGAATTTGGATTTATTTCACGTGATGGCGATACATACCGCTTTCTCTTCAGGGAGTCGCACTGTAGGCCCAAAAAGCCTCTTCCGAGTCATTCGTCAGGGCATGGAATATATAAGACAAGGAACATTGAGAAAGCTGTGGAGTGTAAATGTTGCCCAAAGAAGGGTTTTTTTCTGTAAATATTGCCTTTTTTATTCTCCCCATTGTGACATTTCAGACTCTACCCCAACAAGCTGCAAACAATAATGAGTGCTTTCCAGAAAACTCAAAGAAGCTTTTCAGCGCATGATCACTGAATTAGCTGCTGTATCTCAGACTGTTGCTTGCTATCAAGAAGCTGGGAAGGGATCATATTCATTGCGATTTTTGAATTTTGATCTATTACACGTGATGGTGATACATACCACTTTCTCTTCAGAGAGTACTACTGTAGGCCCAAAAAGCCTCTTCTGAGGCTTTCTTCATGGCATGGAATATGTAAGACAAGGGGCACAGAGAAAGTTTTGGGGTGTAAATTTTGAGCAAAGATGGGCTTTTCCTGTAAAACGTGTCTTCTGTTTTTGCCCCATAGGGTCATCCTGGACTCTACTTTACCAGTGTAGTCAATAATATACTTCTGCCAGAAAACTCAACCGAGCTTTTCTGCGTAAGATCACTGAATTAGCATGTGTATCTCAGACTGTTGCTTGCTATCAAGAAGCTGGGAAGGGATCATATTCATTGCGATTTTTGAATTTTGATCTATTACACGTGATGGTGATACATACCACTTTCTCTTCAGAGAGTACTACTGTAGGCCCAAAAAGCCTCTTCTGAGGCTTTCTTCATGGCATGGAATATGTAAGACAAGGGGCACAGAGAAAGTTTTGGGGTGTAAATTTTGAGCAAAGATGGGCTTTTCCTGTAAAACGTGTCTTCTGTTTTTGCCCCATAGGGTCATCCTGGACTCTACTTTACCAGTGTAGTCAATAATATACTTCTGCCAGAAAACTCAACCGAGCTTTTCTGCGTAAGATCACTGAATTAGCATGTGTATCTGAGACTGTAGCCTGCTCTCAAGAAGCTGGGAGGGGATCATGTACATTGCCCTTTCTGACTTAGGATGTGTTTCACGGGATGGCGATATATATACTGCTTTCTCTAATGAGAGTCGCACTGAATGCTGGGAAAGTTTCAACCCAGGCCTTCTTACTATCATGGGACATGTAAAAAAAGCCAGAGGGTGCTTGTTGTGAAGTGTAAAGGTTTCCCAAAGAAGGCTTTTTCATGAAAATTTTGCCTTTTGTATTCCACAAAAAGACAATACTGACACCAACTCTGCCAGGTGGAAACATAATGAGCCCTTGGCAGAATACTCAGCTTCTCAGCCTATGATCACTGAATTGGCTTCTATATTTCAGACAGTAACCTACTATCAAGAACCTGGGAAGGCAGCATGGGCATTGTATATTTCGTCTTTGGATCTAGTTCACCTATCACAGATACATACCAGTTTCATTTCAGAGAGTCGCACTGCAGGCCAGAAAGACCTCTTCCCAGGCCTCCTTACCAGCATGGAAGAGGCAAAACATGGCAGAGTGTACTTGGTTGGGAGTATAAATGTTGCCCAAAGAAGGGCTGTTTCTGTAAACCTTGCCTTCTGTATTCGCCTCAAAGAGCCATCCTGGACTCCACCTCAGCCATGTGTAAGCAAGAATGAGCTCTTGCCAGAAAACTCAACCAAGCTTTTCAGCGTATGATCACTGAATTAGCATGTGTATCAGAGACTGTAACCTGATATCAATAAGCTGGAAAGAGATCATGATTATGACCCTTTTTGACTTTAGATCTAATTCACATGATGGCGATACATACCACTTTCTCTTCAGGGAGTCGCACTGTAGGCCCAAAAAGCCTCTTCCGAGGTATTCTTCAGGGAATGCAATATGTAAGACAAGGCACATTGAGAAAGTTTTGGAGAGTAAATGTTGCCCAAAGAAGGGCTTTTGCTGTAAAACTTGCCTTCAATGTTCGCCTCAAAGAGCCATCCTGGACTCCACCTCAGCCATGTGTAAGCAAGAATGAGCTCTTGCCAGAAAACTCAACCAAGCTTTTCAGCGTATGATCACTGAATTAGCATGTGTATCAGAGACTGTAACCTGATATCAATAAGCTGGAAAGAGATCATGATTATGACCCTTTTTGACTTTAGATCTAATTCACATGATGGCGATACATACCACTTTCTCTTCAGGGAGTCGCACTGTGGGCCCCAAAAAAGCCTCTTCCGAGGTATTCTTCAGGGAATGCAATATGTAAGACAAGGCACATTGAGAAAGTTTTGGAGAGTAAATGTTGCCCAAAGAAGGGCTTTTGCTGTAAAACTTGCCTTCAATGTTCGCCCCATAGACCCATCTTGGACTCCACCTCTGCAATGTGTAAGAAAGAATGAGCTCTTGCCAGAAAACTCAACTAAGTTTTTCAGCATAGGCTCGCCTGAATTAGTCACTGTATCTAAGACTGTAGCCTGCTATCAAGAAGCTGGGAAGAATTCACGCTCATTGGCCTTTTTGACGTTGGATCTATTTCACGTGATGGTGATACACACTGATTTCTCCTCAGGGAGTCTCATTGTAGGCCCAAAAAGCCTCTTCCGAGTCATTCTTCAGGGCATGGAATATGTAAGACAAGGCACATTGAGAAAGTTTTGGAGTGTAAATGTTGCCCAAAGAAGGGCTTTTTCTGTAAATCTTGCCTTTTGTATTCTCCCCATAGTGCCATTTCAGTCTCTCCCCCAAGCAGGTGTAAGCAAGAATGAGCTCTTTCTAGAAAACTCAACGAAGATTTTCAGCATATGCTCACCATAATTAGCTGCTGTGTCTCAGACTGTATCCTGCTGTCAAGAAGTTGGGAAGGGATCATGTTTATGACCCTTTTTGACTTTAGATCTATTCTGTGTTATGGCTATACACACCACTTTCTCTTCTGACAGTCGCACTGAAGGCCAGAAATACCTCTTCGTAGGCCATCTTACTGGCATGGGACATGTAAAACAAGGCAAAGTGTGTTTAGTTTGGAGTGTAAATGTTGCCCAAAGAAGGGCTTTTTCTGTAAATCTTACTTTTTGTATTCTCCCCATGGTGGCATTTTAGACTCTACCCCCACCAGGTCTAAGTAAGAAAGAGTGCTTTCCAGAAAACTCAGCGAAGCTTTTCAGTTTATGATCACTGAATTATCATGTGTATCTGAGTCTGTAGCCTGCTATCAAGAAGCAGGGAAGGGATCATATTTGTTACCCTTTTTGACGTTTGATGTATTTTGCGTGATGGCGATTCATAACAGTTTCTCTTCTGACAGTCCCACTGAAGGCCAGAGAAACCTCATCCCAGGCTTTCTTACTGGCATAGAACATGTAAAACAAGGCACATATGGCTTGTATCCGAATGCAAATGTTTCCTACATAGGCCTTTCCATGTAAATCTTGCCTTTTGTATCCCAGAATAGAGCCATTATGTACTCCACCTCTGCCAGGTGGAAACAATAATGAGCCCTTGGCAGAAAACTTAACATAGCTTTTCAGAGTGTGACCACTGAATTAGCTTCTGTATTTCAGACAGTAACCTACTATCAAGAAGCTGGGGAGGCAGCATGGACACTGCCTATTTCAACTTTCGATCTAGTTCACCTATTAAAGAAACACACTGCTTTCTTTTGAGAGAGTCACGCTGAAAGTCAGAAAAGCCTGTTTTCTAGACCTCCTTACCAGCATGGAAGATGTAAAACATGACAAAGTGTGCTTGTTTGGGAGTGTAAATCTTGCCCAAAGAAGGGCTCTTTCTGTCAACCTTGCCTTTTGTCTTCTCCAGATCATAGCATCTTAGACTCCACCGCAACCAGGTGTAAGGCAGATTGAGTGCTTTCCAGAAAACTCAGCGAAGCTTTTCAGTTTATGATCACTGAATTATCATGTGTATCTGAGTCTGTAGCCTGCTATCAAGAAGCAGGGAAGGGATCATATTTGTTACCCTTTTTGACGTTTGATGTATTTTGCGTGATGGCGATTCATAACAGTTTCTCTTCTGACAGTCCCACTGAAGGCCAGAGAAACCTCATCCCAGGCTTTCTTACTGGCATAGAACATGTAAAACAAGGCACATATGGCTTGTATCCGAATGCAAATGTTTCCTACATAGGCCTTTCCATGTAAATCTTGCCTTTTGTATCCCAGAATAGAGCCATTATGTACTCCACCTCTGCCAGGTGGAAACAATAATGAGCCCTTGGCAGAAAACTTAACATAGCTTTTCAGAGTGTGACCACTGAATTAGCTTCTGTATTTCAGACAGTAACCTACTATCAAGAAGCTGGGGAGGCAGCATGGACACTGCCTATTTCAACTTTCGATCTAGTTCACCTATTAAAGAAACACACTGCTTTCTTTTGAGAGAGTCACGCTGAAAGTCAGAAAAGCCTGTTTTCTAGACCTCCTTACCAGCATGGAAGATGTAAAACATGACAAAGTGTGCTTGTTTGGGAGTGTAAATCTTGCCCAAAGAAGGGCTCTTTCTGTCAACCTTGCCTTTTGTCTTCTCCAGATCATAGCATCTTAGACTCCACCGCAACCAGGTGTAAGGCAGATTGAGCGCTTTCAAGAAAATTCAACGAAGCTTTTCAGTGAATGATCAATGAATTAGCTGCTGTATCTCAGACTGTAACTTGCTGTGAAGAAGCTGGGAAGGGATCATGTTTATGAACCGTTTGACTTTAAATCTGTTTCACGTTATGGCGGTACCTACTACTTTCTCTTCTGATAGTCGCACTGAAGGCCAGAAATACCTCTTCCCTGGCCTTCTTACTGGCATGGGACATGTAAAACAAGGCAGAGTGTGCTTGTTGTGGAGTGTAAATTTTTACCAAAGAAGGCCTTTTTATGGATATCTTGCCTTTTGTATCCCACAGTAGAGCCATTCCTGACTCCACGTCTGCCAGGTGGAAACAATAATGAGCCCTTGGCAGAATGCTCAGCTGTTCAGCCTATGATCACTGAATTAGCTTCTATAATTCAGAAAGTAGCCTACTGTCAAGAAGCTGGGAAGGCAGCATGGGCACTGCCCATTTCGACTTTGGATCTAGTTCAACTATTACAGATACATACTGCTTTCTTTTCAGAGAGTCACACTGAAGGCCAGAAAATCCTCTTCCCTGGCCTTCTTACTGGCATGGGACATGTAAAACAAGGCAGAGTGTGCTTGTTGTGGAGTGTAAATTTTTACCAAAGAAGGCCTTTTTATGGATATCTTGCCTTTTGTATCCCACAGTAGAGCCATTCCTGACTCCACGTCTGCCAGGTGGAAACAATAATGAGCCCTTGGCAGAATGCTCAGCTGTTCAGCCTATGATCACTGAATTAGCTTCTATAATTCAGAAAGTAGCCTACTGTCAAGAAGCTGGGAAGGCAGCATGGGCACTGCCCATTTCGACTTTGGATCTAGTTCAACTATTACAGATACATACTGCTTTCTTTTCAGAGAGTCACACTGAAGGCCAGAAAATCCTTTTCCCAGGCCTCCTTACCAGCATGGAAGATGTAAAACATGGCAGAGTGAGCTTGTTTGGGAGTGTAATTGTTGCCCAAAGAAGGGCTTTTTCTATAAATCTTGCCTTTTTTATTCTCCCCATAGCGGCATTTCAGACTATACTCCAATCAGGTGTAAGCAAGAATGAGCGCTTTATAGAATACTGAACGAAACTTTTCAGCATATGTTCACCTGAAATAGCCACTGTATCTCAGACTGTAGCCTGCTATCAAGAAGCTGGGAAAAGATCATGTTCATTGCCCTTTTTGACTTGGTATGTATTTCGCATGATGGCGATACATACCGCTTTCGCTTCTGACAGTCGCACTGAAGGCCAGAAATACCTCTTCCCAGGCTTTCTTACTGGCATGGGACATGTAAAACAAGGCTGAGTGTGCTTTCTTTGGAGTGGAAATGTTGCCCAAAGAAGAGTTTTTCTGTAAATCTTGTTTTTTGTATTTTCCCCATAGTGGCATTTCAGATTCTACCCCAACCAGGGATAAGCAAGAGTGAGTGCTTTCCAAAAAACTCAACAAAGCTTTTTAACGTATGATCACTGAAATAGCTGCTGTATCTCAGAGTGTAGCCTGCTATCAAGAAGCTGGGAAGGGATCATGTTCATTGCCCTTTTTGACTTGGTATGTATTTCGCATGATGGCGATACATACCGCTTTCGCTTCTGACAGTCGCACTGAAGGCCAGAAATACCTCTTCCCAGGCTTTCTTACTGGCATGGGACATGTAAAACAAGGCTGAGTGTGCTTTCTTTGGAGTGGAAATGTTGCCCAAAGAAGAGTTTTTCTGTAAATCTTGTTTTTTGTATTTTCCCCATAGTGGCATTTCAGATTCTACCCCAACCAGGGATAAGCAAGAGTGAGTGCTTTCCAAAAAACTCAACAAAGCTTTTTAACGTATGATCACTGAAATAGCTGCTGTATCTCAGACTGTTTCCTGCTATCAAGATGCTAGGATATCATCATCTAAATGCCATTTATGGATCTGCATCTATTTTGCTTGATGGTGATACATATCACTTTCTCTTCAGGTAGTTGCACTGTATGCCCAAAAAGCCTCTTCCGAGACATTCTTCAGGGCATGGAATATGTAAGAAAAGGCATACTGAGAAAGTTTTGGTGAGTAAATGTTGCCCAAAGAGGGGCTTTTCCTGTAAAACTTGTCTTCTGTGTTCATTCCATAGAGCCATTTTGGACTCCACCTCAGCCACGTGTAACAAGAATGAGCTCTTGTCAGAAAACTCAACTAAGTTTTTCAGCATATGCTCACCTGAATTAGCCGCTGTTTCTCAGACTGTAGCCTGCTATCAAGAAGATGGGAAGGGATCATGTTCATTGCCCTTTTTGAATTTGGATCTATTTCACGTGATGGCAATACATACCACTTTCTCTTCAGGGAGTTCCATTGTAGGCCCAAAAAGTCTTTTCTGAGGCATTCTTCAGGGCATGGAATATGTAAGTCAAGGCACATTGAGAAATTTTTGGAGTGTAATGTTGCCCAAAGAAGGGCTTTTTCAGTAAATCTTGCCTTTTGTATTCTCCCCATAGTGGCATTTTGACTCTGACCCAACCAGCTGTAAGCAAGAATGAGCAACTTCCAGAAAACTCAGGAAAGCTTTTCAGCGGACAATCACTGGATTAGCATGTGTATCTCAGAGTGTAGCCTGCTATCAAGAAGCTTGGAAGGGATCACATTCGTTGCCCTTACTCACTTAGGATGTATTTCACGTGATGGCGATATATACTGTTTTCTCTAAAGAGAGTCACAATGAAGGCCAAAAAAGCTTCATTCGAGGCTTTCTTCCTTGCATGGGACATGTAAAACAGGGCAGAATGTGCTTAGTGTGGAGTGTATATGTTTCCCAAAGTAGGCCTTTTCATGGAAATCTTGCCTTTTGTATCCCACATTAAAGCCACTACTGACTGCAACTCTGCCAGGTGGAAACATTAATGAGCCCTTGGGAGAAAACTTAACTCAGCTTTTCAGCGTACGACCACTGATTAGCTTCTGTATTTCAGACAGTAGCCTACTGTCTAGAAGCTGGGAAGGCAGCATGGGCATTGCCCATTTCGACTTTGGATCTAGTTCACCTATTACAGACATATACCACTTTCATTTCAGACAGTCACACTGAAGGCCGGCAAAGCCTGTTCTTATGCCCCCTTACCGGCATGGAATTGTAAAACATGGCAGAATGTGCTTGTTTGGGAGTGTAAATGATGCCCAAAGAAGGGCTGTTTCTGTAATCTTACCTTTTGTATTCTCCCTATAGTGGCATTTCAGACTCTACCCCAACCAGGTGTAAGCAAGAATGAGCGCTTTCCAGGAAAATAAACTAAGCTTCTCAGTGTAAGTTCATTGAATTAGCTTCTGTATTTCAGACAGTAGCCTACTGTCTAGAAGCTGGGAAGGCAGCATGGGCATTGCCCATTTCGACTTTGGATCTAGTTCACCTATTACAGACATATACCACTTTCATTTCAGACAGTCACACTGAAGGCCGGCAAAGCCTGTTCTTATGCCCCCTTACCGGCATGGAATTGTAAAACATGGCAGAATGTGCTTGTTTGGGAGTGTAAATGATGCCCAAAGAAGGGCTGTTTCTGTAATCTTACCTTTTGTATTCTCCCTATAGTGGCATTTCAGACTCTACCCCAACCAGGTGTAAGCAAGAATGAGCGCTTTCCAGGAAAATAAACTAAGCTTCTCAGTGTAAGTTCATTGAATTAGCTGCTTTATCTCAGACTGTTTCCTGCTATCAAGAAGCTGGGATAACATCATCTTCATTGCCCTTTTTGACTTTGGATGTATTTCGCTTGATGGCGATACATACCGCTTTGTCTTCAGACAGTCACACTCCAGGTCCAAAAAGCCTCTTTTGAGACATTCTTCAGGGCATGGAATATGTAAGACAAGGCACATAGAAATGGTCTTGGAGTTTAATGTTGCCCAAAGCAGGGCCTTCCTTTAAAACTTGTCTTCTGTTTTCGCTTGACAGGGTCATCCTGGACTCTGCATCAGACCAGTGTATTCAAGAATGAGCTCCTGCCAGAAAACTCAACCAAGCTTTTCAGTGTATGATCACTGAATTAGCTTCTGTATCTCGGACTGTTTCCTGCTATCAAGAAGCTGAGAAGGGATCATGCTAATTGCCCTTTTGGATTTGGATCTATTTCATGTGATGGCGATACATATCGCTTTCTCTTCTGACAGTCGCAATGAAGGCCAGAAAAAACTCTTCCCAGGCCTTCTGACTTGCCTGGAATATGGAAAACAAGGCAGATTGTGTCTATTTTGGAGTGTAAATATTTCCCAAAGTAGGGATTTTTCTGTAAATCTTGCCTTTTGTATTCTCCACATAGTGGCCTTTCAGACTCCACCCCAAACAGGATTATGCAAGAATGAGCTCTTTCAGATAACTCAACTAAGCTTTTCACAATTGGATCAATAAATTAGCATGTGTGTCTCAGAGTGTAGCCTGCTATCACGAAGCTTGGAAGGGATCATGTTCATTGCCCTTTCTCACTTAGGATATAATTCACGTGATGGCGATATATACTGCTTTCACTAATAAGAGTCGCACTGAAGGCCAGAAAAGTTTCATCCCAAGTCTTCTTACTATCATGGAACATGTAAAACAAGGCAGAGTGTGCTGGTTTTGGAGTGTAAATGTTTCCCAAAGAAGGCCTTTTCATGGAAATCTTGCCTCTTGTATCCCACATAAGAGCCATTACTGACTCCACCTCTTCCAGGTGGAAACAATAATGAGCCCTTGGCAGTATACTCAGCTTTTCAGCATACGACCACTGATTAGCATGTGTGTCTCAGACTGTAGCCTGCTATCACGAAGCTTGGAAGGGATCATGTTCATTGCCCTTTCTCACTTAGGATATAATTCACGTGATGGCGATATATACTGCTTTCACTAATAAGAGTCGCACTGAAGGCCAGAAAAGTTTCATCCCAAGTCTTCTTACTATCATGGAACATGTAAAACAAGGCAGAGTGTGCTGGTTTTGGAGTGTAAATGTTTCCCAAAGAAGGCCTTTTCATGGAAATCTTGCCTCTTGTATCCCACATAAGAGCCATTACTGACTCCACCTCTTCCAGGTGGAAACAATAATGAGCCCTTGGCAGTATACTCAGCTTTTCAGCATACGACCACTGATTAGCTTCTGTATTTCAGCCAGTAGCCTACTATCAAGATGCTGGGAAGGCAGCATGGACACTGCCCATTTCAACTTGGGATCTGGTTCACCTATTACAGATAAATACCGCGTTCTTTTCAGAGAGTCGCACTGAAGGCCTGCAAAGCCTGCTCCTAGGCCTCCTTACCGGCATGGAAGATGTAAAACAGGCAGCGTGTGCTTGTTTCGGAGTGTGAATGTTGCCCAAAGAAGAGTTTTTTCTGTAAATCTTGCCTTTTGTTTTCTCCGGATAGTAGCATTTCAGACTCCACCCCAACCCGGTGTAAGCAAGAATGAGCTCTTTCCAGAAAATTCAACAAGCTTTTCAGTGTATGATCACTGAATTAGCTTCTGTATCTCAGACTGCAGCCTGCTGTCAAGAAGCTGGGCTGGAATCATGTTTATGACACTTTTTGACTTTAGTTCTATTTCTGTTATGGCGATACATACCACTTTCTCTTATGACCATCACATTGAAAGTCAGAAATACCTCTTCCCAGGCCTTCTAACTGCCATTGGGCATGTAAAACAAGGCAGAGTGTCTTTGGTTTTGAGTGTAAATGTTGCCCAAAGACGGAATTTTTCTGTAAATCTTGCCTTTTGTATTCTCCCCATAGTGGCATTTCAGACTCTACCCCAACCAGGTGTAATGCTTTCGAGAAAACTCAACGAAGCTTTGCAGAGTATGATCACTGAATTAACTGCTGTATCTCAGACTGTAGCCTGCTATCAAGAGGCTGGGATAACATCATCTTCATTGCCTTTTTTGACTTTGGATGTATTTCGCGTGATGGCGATACATACCGCTTTTTCTTCAGAGAGTTGCACTGCAGGCCCAAAAAGCCTCTTCTGAGGCATTCTTCAGGGCACGGAATATGTAAGACAAGGCCCATGGAGACGGTCTTGATGTTTAATGTTGCCAAAATTAGGACTTTCCTGTAAAACTTGTCTTCTGTTTTCGCCCCATTCGGTCATCCTGGACTCTACATCAGCCCAGTGTAATCAAGAATGAGCTCCTGCCAGAAAACTCAACCAAGCTTTTCAGCAGATGATCACTGAATTAGCATTTGTATCTGAGACTGTAGCCTGCTATCAAGTAGCTGGGAAGGGATCATCTTCATTGCCTTTTTTGACTTTGGATGTATTTCGCGTGATGGCGATACATACCGCTTTTTCTTCAGAGAGTTGCACTGCAGGCCCAAAAAGCCTCTTCTGAGGCATTCTTCAGGGCACGGAATATGTAAGACAAGGCCCATGGAGACGGTCTTGATGTTTAATGTTGCCAAAATTAGGACTTTCCTGTAAAACTTGTCTTCTGTTTTCGCCCCATTCGGTCATCCTGGACTCTACATCAGCCCAGTGTAATCAAGAATGAGCTCCTGCCAGAAAACTCAACCAAGCTTTTCAGCAGATGATCACTGAATTAGCATTTGTATCTGAGACTGTAGCCTGCTATCAAGTAGCTGGGAAGGGATCCTGTTTATTGCCCTTTTTGACATTGAATTTATTTTGCGTGATGGCGATACATACCGTTTTCTCTTTTGACGGTGCCACTGAAGACCAGAAAACCTTCATCCCTGGCTTTCTTACTGGCATGGAAGATGTAAAACAAGGCAGAGTGTGCTTGTTTTGGAGTGTAATTGTTCTCCAAATAGTCCTTTTCATTTAAATCTTGCCTTTTGTATCCTACAATAGAGCCATTACTGACTTCACCACTGCCAGATAAAACAATAATGAGCCCTTGGCAGAAAATTTACCTCATCATTTCAGTGTATGACAACTGAATTAGCTTCTGTACTTCAGACAGTAACCTACTATCAAGAAGCTGGGAAGAAAGCATGGGCACTGCCCATTTCGACTTTGGATCTAGTTCACCTATTACAGATATATACCACTTTCTTTTCAGAGAGTCACTCTGAAGGTCGGAAAAGCCTGTCCTCTAGGCCTCCTTACTAGCATGGAAGATGTAAAACATGGCAGAGTGTGCTTGTTTCGGAGTGTAAATGTTGCCTAAAGAAGGGCTTTTCCTGTCAATCTTGCCTTCGGTGTTCATCCCATAGAGCCATCTTGCACTCCACCTCAGCCTTGTGTAAGCAAGAATGAGCTCCTGCAAGAAAACTCAACTAAGATTTTCAGCGTATACTCACCTGAATTAGCCGGTGTATCTCAGACTGTAGCCTGCTATGAATAAGTTGGGAAGAGATCATGTTCATTGCCTTTTTGAATTTGGATCTATTTCACGTGATGGCCATACATACTGCTTTCTCTTCTGACAGTCGCAGTGCAGGACTGTGAAGCCTCTTCTGAGGCATTCTTCAGGGCATGGAATATGTAAGACAAGGCGCATTGAGAAAGCTTTGCAGTGTAAATGTTGCCCAAAGAGGGGATTTTCCTCTCAAACTTGTCTTCAGTTTTGCCCCATATAGCCATCCTGAACTCCATCTCAAGCTTGTGTAAGCTAGAGTGAGCTCTTGCCAGGAAACTCAACTAAGATTTTCAGCGTATACTCACCTGAATTAGCCGGTGTATCTCAGACTGTAGCCTGCTATGAATAAGTTGGGAAGAGATCATGTTCATTGCCTTTTTGAATTTGGATCTATTTCACGTGATGGCCATACATACTGCTTTCTCTTCTGACAGTCGCAGTGCAGGACTGTGAAGCCTCTTCTGAGGCATTCTTCAGGGCATGGAATATGTAAGACAAGGCGCATTGAGAAAGCTTTGCAGTGTAAATGTTGCCCAAAGAGGGGATTTTCCTCTCAAACTTGTCTTCAGTTTTTGCCCCATAGGGTCATCCTGGACTCTACCTCAACCCAGTGTAATCAAGAATGAGCTCCTGCAAGAAAACTCAACCAAGCTTTTCAAAGTTTGATCACTGAATTAGCATGTGTATCTGAGATTGTTGCCTGCTAACAAGAATCTTGGAAGGGATCATGTACATTGCCTTTTCTCACTTAGGATGTGTTTCACAGGATGGTGACATATACTGCCTTCTCTAATGACAGTCGTACTGAAGCCCAGGAAAGTTTCATCCCAGGCCTTCTTACTAGCAAGCCACATGTAAAACAAGGCAGAGTGTGCTTGTTGTGTAGTGTAAATGTTTCCCAAAGAAGGCCTTTTCATGTAAATCTTGCCTTTTGTATACCACAATGGAGCCATAACTGACTCCACCTCTTCCAGGTGGAAACAATAATGAGCCCTTGGCAGAATACTCAGCTTCTCAGCCTATGATCACTGATTAGCTTCTGTATTTCAGACAGTAGCCTACTATCAAGAAGCTGGGAAGGCTGCGTGGGCGTTGCCTATTTCGACTTCGGATATACTTCACCTATCACAGATACATACCGCTTTCTTTTCAGAGTCGCACTGAAGGCCAGAAGAACTTCTTCCCAGGCCTCCTTACGGGAATGGAAGATGTAAAACATGGCAAAGTGTGCTTGGTTGGGGTGTAAATGCTGCCCAAAGAAGGGTTGTTTCTGTAAATCTTACCTTCTGTATTCACCCCATAGAGCCATCCTGGACTCCACTTCAGCCATGTGTAAGCAAGAATGAACTCTTGCCAGATAATTCAACCAAGCTTTTCAGCTGATGATCACTGAATTAGCATGTGTATCTCAGAGTGTTGGCTGCTATCAAAAAGCTTGCAAGGGATCATATTCATTGCTCTTTCTCACTTAGGATGTATTTCACATGATGGCTATATATACTGCCTTCTCTAATGAGAGTCGCACTGAAAGCCAGAAAAGCTTCATCCCAGGCTTTCTTACTGTCAGGGGACATGTATAACAAGGCAGAGTGTGCTTGTTGTGTAGTGTAAATGTTTCCCAAAGAATGCCTTTTCATGTAAATCTTGCCTTTTGTATCCCACAATAGAGCCATTACTGACTCTACCTCTTCCAGGTGGAAACAAAAATGAGCCCTTGGAAGAATAATCAGCTTTTCATCATATGACCCCTGAATTAGCTTCTGTATTTCAGACAGTAGCCTACTATCAAGAAGCTGGTAAGGCAGCATGGGCATTATCCATTTCGACTTTGGATCTAGTTCAGGTCTTACAGATACATACCGCTTTCTTTTCAGAGAGTCGCACTGAAAGCCAGCAAAACCTGTTCCTATGCCTTCTTACTGGCATGGAGGATGTATAACATGGCAGAGTGTGCTTGTTTGGGAGTCTAAATGCTGCCCAAAGAAGGGTTGTTTCTGTAAATCTTACCTTCTGTATTCACCCCATAGAGCCATCCTGGACTCCACTTCAGCCATGTGTAAGCAAGAATGAACTCTTGCCAGATAATTCAACCAAGCTTTTCAGCTGATGATCACTGAATTAGCATGTGTATCTCAGAGTGTTGGCTGCTATCAAAAAGCTTGCAAGGGATCATATTCATTGCTCTTTCTCACTTAGGATGTATTTCACATGATGGCTATATATACTGCCTTCTCTAATGAGAGTCGCACTGAAAGCCAGAAAAGCTTCATCCCAGGCTTTCTTACTGTCAGGGGACATGTATAACAAGGCAGAGTGTGCTTGTTGTGTAGTGTAAATGTTTCCCAAAGAATGCCTTTTCATGTAAATCTTGCCTTTTGTATCCCACAATAGAGCCATTACTGACTCTACCTCTTCCAGGTGGAAACAAAAATGAGCCCTTGGAAGAATAATCAGCTTTTCATCATATGACCCCTGAATTAGCTTCTGTATTTCAGACAGTAGCCTACTATCAAGAAGCTGGTAAGGCAGCATGGGCATTATCCATTTCGACTTTGGATCTAGTTCAGGTCTTACAGATACATACCGCTTTCTTTTCAGAGAGTCGCACTGAAAGCCAGCAAAACCTGTTCCTATGCCTTCTTACTGGCATGGAGGATGTATAACATGGCAGAGTGTGCTTGTTTGGGAGTCTAAATGTTGCCCAAAGAAGGGCTGATTCTGTAAATCTTACCTTTTGTATTCTCCCCATAGTGGTATTTCAGACTCCACCCCAAACAGGTGTAAGCAAAAATGAGCGCTTTCCAGAAAATCAACCATGCTTTTCAGCATATGCTCACTAAATTAGCTGCTGTATTTCAGACTGTTTCCTTCTATCAAGAAGCTGGGATAACATCTTGTTCATTGCCCTTTTTGATTTTGGATGTATTTCGCGTGATGGCGATACATACCGCTTTTTCTTCAGAGAGTCGCACTCCAGTCCCAAAAAGCCTCTTCTGAGGCATTCCTCAGGGCATGGAATATGTAAGACAAGGCACATGGAGATTGTCATGGAGTTTAATGTTGCCCAAAGAAGGGCTTTCCTTTAAAGCTTGTCTTCTGTTTTCACCCAATAGGGTCATCCTGGACTCTACATCAGCCCAGTGTAATCAAGAATGAGCTCCTGCCAGAAAACTCAACCAAGCTTTTCAGCGGATGATCACTGAATTAGCATTTGTGTCTGAGACTGTAGCCTGCTATCAAGAAGCTGGGAAGGGATCATGTTCATTGCACTTTTGATTTTGGATGTATTTCGCGTGATGGCGATACATACCGCTTTTTCTTCAGAGAGTCGCACTCCAGTCCCAAAAAGCCTCTTCTGAGGCATTCCTCAGGGCATGGAATATGTAAGACAAGGCACATGGAGATTGTCATGGAGTTTAATGTTGCCCAAAGAAGGGCTTTCCTTTAAAGCTTGTCTTCTGTTTTCACCCAATAGGGTCATCCTGGACTCTACATCAGCCCAGTGTAATCAAGAATGAGCTCCTGCCAGAAAACTCAACCAAGCTTTTCAGCGGATGATCACTGAATTAGCATTTGTGTCTGAGACTGTAGCCTGCTATCAAGAAGCTGGGAAGGGATCATGTTCATTGCACTTTTTGACGTTGGATATATTTCGCATGATTGCGATACATGCCTCTTTCTCTTCTGACAGTCCCACTGAAGGCCAGAGAAACCTCTTCCCAGGCTTTCTTACTGCCATGGAACATGTAAAACAAGGCCGAGTGTGCTTGTTTTGAAGTGCAACTGTTTCCCAAATAGGCCATTTCATGGAAATCTTGCCTTTTGTATCCCACAATAGAGCCATTACTGACTCCACGTCTGCCAGGTGGAAACAATGAGCCCGTGGCATAAAACTAACTCAGCTTTTCAGCATATGACCACTGATACAGCTTCTGTATTTCAGACAGTAGCCTACTTTCAAGAAACTGGGAAGGCATATGGGAACTGCTCATTTCAACTTTGGATCTTGTTCACCTATTACAGATACATATCGCTTTCTTTTGAGAGAGTCACACTAAAGGTCAGCAAAGCCTGTTTTCTTGGCCTCCTTACCGACGTGGAAGATATAAAACATGGCAGAGTGTGCTTGTTTGGGAGTGTAAATGTTGCCCAAAGAAGGGCTGTTTCTGTAAACCTTGCCTTTTGTCTTCTCCAGAACGTAGCATCTCGGACTCCACCCCAACCAGGTGTAAGCAAGAATGAGCGCTTTCCAGAAAACTCAGGGAAGCTTTTAAGCATATGATCACTGAATTAGTGATTTATCTAAGACTGTATCCAGCTATCAAGAAGCTGGGAAGACATCCTGTTCATTGCCGATTTTGGATCTGTATCTATTTTGCTTGATGGCGATACATACGACTTTCTCTTCAGGGAGTCGCACTGCAGTCCTGAAAAGCCTCTTCCGAGGCATTCTTCAGGGTATGGAATATGTAAGACAAAGCACATTGAGAAAGTTTTGGAGTGCAAATGTTGCCCAAAGAAGCGCACTTCCTGTAAAACTTGCCCTCTGGATTCGCCCCATAGAGCCATTTTGGGCTTCACCTCAGCCAGGTGTATGCAAGAATGAGCTCCCGCCAGAAAACTCAGCTCAGCTTTTCAGCGCATGCTCACTGAATGAGCTGCTTTAACTCAAACTGTATCCAGCTTGCAAGAGGCTGGGAAAGCATCATGTTCATTGTCTTTTTGAACATGAACATATTTCACCTGATCTCGATACATACCACTGTGTCTTCAGAGAGTCGCACTGTAGACCCGAAAAGACTCTTCCGAGGCATTATTCAGGGCATGGAATATGTAAGACAATTCACATGGAGAACCTATTGGAGTGTAAATATTGTGCAAAGGAGCGCATTTCCTGTTAAACTTGCCTTCTGGATTGGCCCCATAGAGACATCATGTAGTTCACCTCAGCCAGGTGTATGCAAGAATGAGCTCCCGCCAGAAAACTCAGCTCAGCTTTTCAGCGCATGCTCACTGAATGAGCTGCTTTAACTCAAACTGTATCCAGCTTGCAAGAGGCTGGGAAAGCATCATGTTCATTGTCTTTTTGAACATGAACATATTTCACCTGATCTCGATACATACCACTGTGTCTTCAGAGAGTCGCACTGTAGACCCGAAAAGACTCTTCCGAGGCATTATTCAGGGCATGGAATATGTAAGACAATTCACATGGAGAACCTATTGGAGTGTAAATATTGTGCAAAGGAGCGCATTTCCTGTTAAACTTGCCTTCTGGATTGGCCCCATAGAGACATCATGTAGTTCACCTCAGCCATGTGTAAGCAAGAATGAGCTCTTGCCAGAAAACTCAGCTCAGCTTCTCAGCGTATGCTCACTCAATTAGCTGCTTTATCTCAGACAGTAGCCAACTTTCACGATGCTGGGAAAGCATCATGTTCATGGTCCTTTTTGAATGTGAATCTATTTCACTTGATGGCGAATCATACCACTTTGTCTTCAGAGAGTCGCACTGTAGGCCCGAAAAGCGTCTTCCGAGGCATTTTTCAGGGCATGGAATATGTAAGAATTGGCACATTCTGAAAGGCTTGGGATGTAAATATTGCCCAAAGAAAGACTTTTCCTGTAAAACTTGCCATCTGGATTCACCCCATAGAGCCATCTCGGACTTCACCTCAGCCATGTGTAAGCTGGAATGAGCTCTTGCCCGAAAATTCAGCTAAGCTTTTCAGCGTATGCTCACTGAATGAACTGCTTTATCTCCGACTTAACCCAGCTTTCAAGAAGCTGGGAAAGCATCATGTTCATTTCCCTTTTTGAATCTGAATCTATTTTGCTTGATGGTGATACATACCACTTTGTCTTCAGAGAGTCGCACTGTAGGCCTGAAAAGCCTCTGCCGAGGCATTCTTCAGGGCATGGAATAGGTAAGAATTGGCACAATAAAAAATTTTGCAGTATAAATGTTGCCCAAAGAAGGGCTTTACCTCTAAAATTTGCCTTCTGTATTCGCCCCATAGAGCCATTTGGACTTCATCTCAGCCATATGGAAGTAAGAATGAGCTCTTGTCAGAAACTCAACTAAGCTTTTCAGCAATGCTCACTGAATTAGCTGCTTTATCTCAGACTGTATCTAGCTTTGAAGAAGCTGGGGAAGCATCATGTTCATTGTCCTTTTTGAATGTGAATCTATTTCACATGAGGGCCATACCTACCACTTTTTCTTCAGAAAGTCGCAGTTTAGGCCCAAAAAGCCTCTACAGAGACATACTTCAGGACATGGAATATGTAAGACAAGGCACATTGAGAGAGTTTTTGAGTGTAAATATTGCCCAAAGAAGGGCTTTTCCTCTAAAATTTGCCTTCTGTATTCGCCACATAGAGAACATCTTGGACTTCACCTCCGCCAAGTGTAAGCAAGAATGAGCTTTTGCCAGAAAATTCAACTAACTTTTCAGTGTATGCTCACTGAATTAGCTGCTTTATCTCAGACTGTATCTAGCTTTGAAGAAGCTGGGGAAGCATCATGTTCATTGTCCTTTTTGAATGTGAATCTATTTCACATGAGGGCCATACCTACCACTTTTTCTTCAGAAAGTCGCAGTTTAGGCCCAAAAAGCCTCTACAGAGACATACTTCAGGACATGGAATATGTAAGACAAGGCACATTGAGAGAGTTTTTGAGTGTAAATATTGCCCAAAGAAGGGCTTTTCCTCTAAAATTTGCCTTCTGTATTCGCCACATAGAGAACATCTTGGACTTCACCTCCGCCAAGTGTAAGCAAGAATGAGCTTTTGCCAGAAAATTCAACTAACTTTTCAGTGTATGCTCACTGAATGAGCTGCTTTATCTCAGACTGTATCCAGCTTTCAAGAATCTGGAAAAACATCAGGTTCATTGACCTTTTTGAATGTGGAGCTTTTTCACTAGTTGGCGATACATGCCAGTTTGTCGTCAGCGAGTAGCACTGTAGGCCCGAAATGCCGCTTCTTAGACATCCTTCAGGGCATGGATTATGTAAGAATTGGCACATTAAGAACGTTTTACAATGTAAATGTTTCCCAAAGAAGCTCATTTAGTGTAAAACTTGCCTTCTGGGTTCGCCCCATATAGACATCTGGAACTTCACCTCAGCTATTTTTAAGCAAGAATGAGCTCTTGTCAGAAAACTCAACTAAGCTTTACAGCATATGCTCACTGAAAAAGCTCCTTTATCTCAGACTGTATCCAGCTTTCAGAAGCTGGGAAAGCAACCTGTTCATTGACCTTTTTGAATGTGAATCTATTTCGCTTCATGGCAATACATACCAGTTTGTCTTCAGAGAGTTGCACTGTAGCCCCAGAAACCTCTTCCAAGACATTCTTCAAGGCATGGAATATGTAAGACAAGGCAAATTGAGAAAGTTGTGGAGTGTAAATGTTGTCCAAAGAAGGGCTATGTCTCTAACATTTGCCTTCTGAATTCACCCCATAGAGCCATCTTGGACTTCACCTCAGCCATGAGTAAGCAAGATTGAGCTCTTGCAGGGAAACTCAACTAAGTTTTCAACGTATGTTCAATAAATTCGCTGCTTTAACTCAGACTGTATTCAGCTTTCAAGAAGCTGGGAAAACATCATGTTCATTGCCCTTTTTGAATGTGAATCTATTTCGCTTCATGGCAATACATACCAGTTTGTCTTCAGAGAGTTGCACTGTAGCCCCAGAAACCTCTTCCAAGACATTCTTCAAGGCATGGAATATGTAAGACAAGGCAAATTGAGAAAGTTGTGGAGTGTAAATGTTGTCCAAAGAAGGGCTATGTCTCTAACATTTGCCTTCTGAATTCACCCCATAGAGCCATCTTGGACTTCACCTCAGCCATGAGTAAGCAAGAATGAGCTCTTGCCAGAAACTCAACGAAGATTTTCTGCGTATGCTCAGTGAATGAGCTGCTTTATCTCAGACTGTATCCACCTTGCAAGAAACTGGGAACGCATCATGTTCATTGCCCTTTTTGAATGTGAATCTATTTGGCTTTATGGTGATACATACCACTTTGGCCTCAGAGAGTTGCACTGTAGCCCCTAAAAGCCTCTTACAAGGCATTCTTTAAAGCATGGAATATGTAAGAATTGGCACATTAAGAAAGTAATGCAGTGTAAATGTTGCCCAAAGGTGGACTTTTCCTCTAAAATTTGCCTTCTGGATTCGGGCCATAGAGCCATCCTGGACTTCACCTCAGCCATATGTAAGCAAGAATGAGCTCTTGCTGGAAACCTCAACTAAGCCTTTCAGCGTATGCTCACTGAATTAGCTGCTTTATCTCAGACTGTATCTAGCTTTGAAGAAGCTGGGAAAGCATCATGCTCATTGTCCTTTTTGAATGTGAATCTATTTCACATGATGGCGATACACACCACTTTGTCTTCAGAAAGTCGCACTGTAGGCCCGAAAAGCATCTTCAGAGTCATACATCAGAACATGGAATATGTAAGGCAAGGCACATTGAGAAAGTTTTCGAGTGAAACTGTTGCCCAAAGAAAGGTTTTTCCTGTAAAATTTGACTTCTGGATTCCCCTCATAGAGACATCTTGGACTTCACTTCAGCCATGTGTAAGCAAGAATGAGCTCTTGCCAGAAAACTCAGATCAGACTTTCAGCGTATGCTCACTGAATGAGTTGTTTTATCTCAGACTGTATCCAGCTTTCACGAAGATGGGAAAGCAACATGTTCATTGCCCTTTTTGAATTGAATCTAATTCTCTTGATGGCGAAACATACCACTTTGTCTTCAGAGAGTCACACTGTAGGCACGAAAAGCATCTTCCGAGGCATTTTTCAGGGCATGGAGTATGTAAGAATTGGCACATTCTGAAAGGCTTGGGATGTAAATATTGCCCAAAGAAATACTTTTCCTGTAAAACTTGCCTTCCAGATTCGCCACATAGAGCAATCGTGGGCTTCACCTCAGCCATGTGTATGCAAGAATGAGCTCTTGCCAGAAAACTCAGCTCAGCTTTTCAGCATATGCTCATCTGAATGAGCTACTTTACCTCAGACTGTATCCAGCTTTCACGAAGATGGGAAAGCATTCTGTTCATTGCCCTTTTTGAATGTGAATCTATTTCACATGATGGTGATACATACCACTTTGTCTTCAGAGAGTCGCACTGTAGGTCTGAAAAGCCTCTTCCAAGGCATTCTTCAGAGTGTGGAATATGTAAGACAAGGCACATTGAGAAAGTTTTGGACTGTAACTGTTTCCCAAAGATAGGCTTTTCCTGTAAAACTTGCCTTCTGGATTTGTCCCATAGAGCCATCTTGGACTTCAATTCAGCCATGTGTAAGCAACAACAAGTTCAGCCAGAAAACTCAGCTCAGCTTTTCAGCATACGCTCACTTAATTGGCTGCTTTATCTCAGAATGTATCCAGTTTTCAAGAATCTGAGAAAGCATCATGTTCATGGCCCTTTTATAATGTGAATCTATTCCGCTTGATGGTGATACATACTACTTTGTCTTCAGAGAGTCGCACTGTAGGTCTGAAAAGCCTCTTCCAAGGCATTCTTCAGAGTGTGGAATATGTAAGACAAGGCACATTGAGAAAGTTTTGGACTGTAACTGTTTCCCAAAGATAGGCTTTTCCTGTAAAACTTGCCTTCTGGATTTGTCCCATAGAGCCATCTTGGACTTCAATTCAGCCATGTGTAAGCAACAACAAGTTCAGCCAGAAAACTCAGCTCAGCTTTTCAGCATACGCTCACTTAATTGGCTGCTTTATCTCAGAATGTATCCAGTTTTCAAGAATCTGAGAAAGCATCATGTTCATGGCCCTTTTATAATGTGAATCTATTTCGCTTGATGGTGATACATACCATTTTGTCTTCAGAGAATCGCACTGTAGGCCCAAAAAGCCTCTTCTGAGGAATTCTTCAGGGCATGGAATATGTAAGACAAGGCACGTTGAGGAAGTTTTAGAGTGTAACTGTTGCCCAAAGAGAGGCTCTCTTGTAAAACTTGCGTTCTGGATTCGCCCCTTTGAGCCATCATGTAGTTCACCTCAGGCATGTGTAAGCAAGAATGAGCTCTTGCCAGAAAATTCAACTAAGCTTTTCAGCATATGCTCACTGAATGAACTGCTTTATCTTAGACTGTATCCAGCTTTCAAGAAGCTGGGAAGGCATCATGTGCATAGCAATTTTACATGTGAATCTCTTTCACTTATTTGCCATACATACCGCTTTCTCTTCAGAGAGTATTTTTGTACGCCCGAAAAGCCTCTTCCAAGAAATTCTTCAGGGCATGGAATATGTAAGACATGGAACACAAAAAATTCTGGAGTGTAAATTTTTCCCCTACAGAAGGGATTTTCCTGTAAAACTTGCCTTCAGGATTTGCCTCATAGAGCCATCTTGGACTTCACCTCAGCCAGATGTAAGCAAGAATGAGTTCTTGAGAGAAAACTCTACAAAGCTTTTCAGCATATTCTACTGAATGAACTGCTTTATCTCAGACTGTATCCAGCTTTCAAGAAGCTGGGAAGGCATCATGTTCATTGCAATTTTACATGTGAATCTCTTTCACTTATTTGCCATACATACCGCTTTCTCTTCAGAGAGTATTTTTGTACGCCCGAAAAGCCTCTTCCAAGACATTCTTCAGGGCATGGAATATGTAAGACATGGAACACAAAAAATTCTGGAGTGTAAATGTTTCCTACAGAAGGGATTTTCCTGTAAAACTTGCCTTCAGGATTTGCCTCATAGAGCCATCTTGGACTTCACCTCAGCCAGATGTAAGCAAGAATGAGTTCTTGAGAGAAAACTCTACAAAGCTTTTCAGCATATTCTACTGAATGAACTGCTTTTTCTCAGACTGTATCCAGCTTTCAAGAAGCTGGGAAAACATCATGTTGCTTGCGCTTTTTGAATGTAAATCTATTTCACTAGGTGATGATACATAGGGCTTTGTCTTCAGGGAGTAGCTCTGGAGGCCCCAACAGCCTCTTCTGAGGCGTTCTCCAAGGCATAGAATATATAAGAATTGGCACATTCTGAAAGTTTTGCAGTGTCATGTTGCCCAAAGAAGCGCATTTCTTGTAAAACTGGCCTTCTGGTTTTGCCCCATAGAGCCATCTTGGACTTCATCTCAGCCATGTGTATGCAAGAATGAGCTCTTGCCAGAAAACTCAACTAAGCTACTCAGCGTATGCTAACATGAATTAACTGCTGTATCTCAGACTGTAGCCTGCTATCAAGAAGCTGGGAAGAATTCATGCTAATTTCCCTTTTTGTCTTTGGATGTATTTCGCATGGTGGCAAAATATACCATTTCCTCTTCAGGGAGTTGCGCTGCAAGCACAAAAAGCCTCTGTCAAGGCACTCTTCATTGCATGGAATATGTAAGCCAAGGCAGATTGAGAAAGTTTTAGAGTGTAAATGTTGCCCGAAGAAGGGCTTTTCCTGTAAAACTGAATTTCTGTATTCGCCCTGTAGAGCCCTCTTGGATTCCACCTCAGCCATGTGTAAGCAAGAATGAGCTCTTGCCAGAAAACTCAACTAAGGTTTTCAGCGTATGCTCACCTGAATTAGCTGCTGTATCTCAGAATGTAGCCTGCTATCAAGAAGTTGGGAAGAATTCATGATCATTGCCCTTTTTGACTTGCAGTGTATCTCGCGTTATGCCATTACATACTACTTTCTCTTTAGAGAGTCGCACTGCTGGCCCGAAAAGCCTGAGGCGAGGCATTCTTCAAGGCATTGAATACGTAAGGCAGGGCACAATGAGAAGGTTATGTAGTGTAAATGTTGCCCAAAGAAGGGCCTTTCCTGTTAAACTCAATTTCTGTATTGGCCCCATAGAGCCCTCTTGGTTTACACCTCAGTCATGTGTAAGCAAGAATGAGCTCTTGCCAGAAAACTCAACTAAGGTTTTCAGCGTATGCTCACCTGAATTAGCTGCTGTATCTCAGAATGTAGCCTGCTATCAAGAAGTTGGGAAGAATTCATGATCATTGCCCTTTTTGACTTGCAGTGTATCTCGCGTTATGCCATTACATACTACTTTCTCTTTAGAGAGTCGCACTGCTGGCCCGAAAAGCCTGCGAGGCATTCTTCAAGGCATGGAATATGTAAGGCAGGGCACAATGAGAAGGTTATGTAGTGTAAATGTTGCCCAAAGAAGGGCCTTTCCTGTTAAACTCAATTTCTGTATTGGCCCCATAGAGCCCTCTTGGTTTACACCTCAGTCATGTGTAAGCAAGAATGAGCTCTAGACAGAAAACTCAACTAAGATTTTTAGCGTATGCTCACCTGCATTTGCTGCTGTATCTCAGACTGTAGCTTGATATCAAGAAGCTGGGAAGAATTCATGCTCATTGCTCTTTTTGACTTTGGATGAATTTCACGTAGTGGCGATATATACCACTTTCTCTTCAAGGAGTCACACTGCAGGCCTGAAAAGCTTCTTCGGAGGCATTCCTGAAGGCATGAAATATGAAGACAAGGCGCATTGAGAAAGTTTTCGAGTGTAAATGTTGCCCAAAGAAGGGGTTTTCCTATAAACCCTACTTTCTGTATTTGCCCCATAGAGCCCTCTTGGATTCCACCTCCACCATGTGTAAGCAAGAATGAGTTCTTGTCAGAACACTCAACTAAGCTTTTCAGCATATCCTCACCAGAATTTGCTGCAGTATCTCAGACTGTAGCCTGCTATAAAGAAGCTGGGAAGAATATATGATCATTGCCCTTTTTGACTTAGGGCGTATCTTATGTTATGGCGTTACATACCACTTCTACTTCAGGGAGTCCCAGTGCAGGCCCGAAAAGCATCTGTCGAGGAATTCTTCAGGGCTAGGAATATTTAAGACAAGGAACGTTGAGAAATTTGTGGACTGTAAATGTTCCCCAAAGAAGGGTATTCCCTATAAACCTGACTTTCTGTATTCGCCCCATAGAGCCCTCTTGGATTCCACCTCTGCCATGTGTAAGCGAGAATGAGCTCTTGCCAGAAAACTCAACTAAACTTTTCAGCCTGTGCACACCTGAATTAGCTGCTGTATCTGAGACTGTACCTTGTTATTAGGAAGTTGGGAAGAATTCATGATCATTGTCCTTTTTGACTTAGGGTGTATCTCGCGTTCTGGCATTACATACCACTTTCTCTTCAGGGAGTCGCATTGCAGGCCCGAAAAGCCTCTGCCGAGGCATTCTTCATGGCATGGAATATGTAAGACAAGGCACGTTGAAAAAGTCTTGGAGTCTAAATGTTGACCAAAGAAGGGTTTTTCCTGTAAACATTACTTTCTGTATTCGCCCCATAGAGCCCTCTTGAATTCCACCTCAGTCATGTGTAAGCAAGAATAAGCTCTCGCCAGAAAACTCAACTAAGATTTTCAGCGTATGCTAACATGAATTTGCTGCTGTATATCACTGTAGCCTCCTATCAAGAGCTGGGAATAATTCATGCTCCTTGCCCTTTTTGATTTTGGATGTATTTCAAGTGGTGGAGATATATACCAATTTCTCTTCAGGGAGTCGCAATGAAGGCCTGAAAAGCCACTTCCGAGGCATTCCTCACAAAATGGAATACGTAAGAAAAGGCACATTGAGAAAGTTTTCAGGTGTAAATGTTCCCAAACAAGGGTTTTTCCTGTAAACATTACTTTCTGTATTCGCCCCATAGAGACCTCTTGGATTCCACCTCAGTCATGTGTAAGCAAGTATGAGCTCTTGCCAGAAAACTCAACTAAGATTTTCAGCCTATGTTCACCTGAATTAGCTGCTATATCTCAGACTGTAGCCTGCTATCAAGGAGCTAGGAAGAATTCACACTCATTGCCCTTTCTGACATTGTATGTATTTCACGTTGAGGAGATATATACTACTTTCTCTTCAGGGAGTCGCAATGAAGGCCTGAAAAGCCACTTCCGAGGCATTCCTCACAAAATGGAATACGTAAGAAAAGGCACATTGAGAAAGTTTTCAGGTGTAAATGTTCCCAAACAAGGGTTTTTCCTGTAAACCGTACATTCTGTATTCCCCCCATAGTGCCCTCTTGGATTCCACCTCAGACATCTGTAAGCAAGAATGAGCTCTTGCTAGAAAACTCAACTAAGCTTTTCAGCGTATTCTCACCTGAATTAGCTGCTGTATCTCAGACTGTAGCCTGCTACCAAGAAACTGGGAAAAATTCACTCTCATTGTCCTATTTAACTTTGGATGTATTTTGCGTGGTGGAGATAAATACCACATTTGATACAGGGATTTGCAGTGTAGGCCCGAAAAGCCTCTTCCGAGGCACTGCTCACAGCATGGAATACATAGTACAAGGCACAATCAGAAAGTTGTGGAGTGTAACTGTTGCTCAAGAAGGGCTTTTCCTGTAACTTTATTTCTGTATTCGCCCCATCGAGACCTCTTGGATTCCACTTCAGACATGTGTAAGCAAAAATGAGCTCCTGCCAGAAAACTCAACCATGGTTTTCAGCATATGCTCACATGAACTAGTTGTGGTATCTCAGAATGTAGCCTGATGTCAAGAAGCTGGGAAGAATTCTTGCTCATTGCCATTTTTGACTATGGATGTATTTCGCGTGGTGGAGATATATATCACTTTCTATTCAAGGAGTCGCACTGCAGGCCGGAAACGCCTCTTCGGAGGCATTCCTAACGGCATGGAATGCATATGACAAGGCACATTGAGAAAGTTCTGGAGTGTAACTGTTGCCCAAAGAAGAGTTTTCCTGTCAAACTTACTTTCTGTATTCGCCCCATAGAGGCCTCTTGGATTCCACCTCAGCCATGTGTAAGCAAGAATGAGTTCTTGCCAGAAAACTCAACAAAGCTTTTCAGCATATGCTCTCCTCAATTAGCTGCTCTAGCTCAAACTGTTGACTGTTATCAAGAAGCTGAGAAGAATTCATGCTCATTGCCCTTTTTGAATTAGGGTGTATCTCACGTTATGGCTTTACATAAAACATTCTCTTCAGGAAGTACCACTACAGGCCCAAAAAGCCTCTTCCGAGGCATGCTTCAGGACTTTTAATATGTAAGACAAGGCACATTGAGAAAGTTCAGGCACGTAAATGTTCCCGAAAGAAGGTCCTTTCTTATCAAGCTTACTTTCTGTATTCGTCCCATAGAACCATCCTTCACTTCCACCTCAGCCATGTGTAAGCAAGAATGAGTTCTTGCCAGAAAACTCAACAAAGCTTTTCAGCATATGCTCTCCTCAATTAGCTGCTCTAGCTCAAACTGTTGACTGTTATCAAGAAGCTGAGAAGAATTCATGCTCATTGCCCTTTTTGAATTAGGGTGTATCTCACGTTATGGCTTTACATAAAACATTCTCTTCAGGAAGTACCACTACAGGCCCAAAAAGCCTCTTCCGAGGCATGCTTCAGGACTTTTAATATGTAAGACAAGGCACATTGAGAAAGTTCAGGCACGTAAATGTTCCCGAAAGAAGGTCCTTTCTTATCAAGCTTACTTTCTGTATTCGTCCCATAGAACCATCCTTCACTCCACATCAGCAATGTGTAAGCAAGAATGAGCACTTGCCAGAAACCTCAATTAAGCTTTTCAGCGTATGCTCACCTGAATTAGCTGCTGTATCTCAGACTGTAGCCTGCTGTCAAGAAGCTGGGAAGAATCCTCTCTTATTGCACTTTTTCACTTTGGATGTATGTCACGTTGTGGAGATATATACCACTTTTTCTTCAGGGAGTACCAGTGTAGGCCCGAGAACCCTCTTCTGAGGCATTCGGCAGGTCTTTGAATATGTAAGACAAGGCACATTGAGAAAGTTCTGGAGTGTAAATGTTCCCGAAAGAAGGGTTTTTATTGTAAACCTTACTTTCTGTAATCGCCCCAAAGAGCCCTCTAGGATTCCTCCTCAGCCATGTGTAAGAAAGAATGAGCTCTTGCAGAAGACTCAGCTAAGCTTTTCAACCTATGCTCACCTGAATTAGCTGCTGTATCTCAATTGTAGCCTTCTATCAAGAAGCTGGGATATATTCATGCTAATTGCCCTTTTTGCCTTTGGATGTATTTCGCAATGTAGAGATATATACCACATTCTCTTCAGGGAGTCACATTGTAGGCGCGAAAAGCCTCTTCCGAGGCATTCCACACGGCATGGAATACGTAAGACAAGGCACATTTAGAAAGTTCTGTAGTGCAACCGGCAGCGCCTGTGTGCCAGTGGCGGAGGAGCCCACGCTCCCTTAGAGCTGCAGCAGCAGCGGAGGAAGCCGGGGAAAGAGCAGGGATTGGAGACTACAGGCGGGTATGCGGTCGAGCCAGGGAGTCCCCCTCCATCACGGGGCTGCGCGCTCCGCGACCTCCACCCAACTGACTGGGATCAGCCCACCGTCCCGGCCAGCACCCAGTATGGCAGCAAAGCCCTCATTTTGCTGAACACAAAAACAGAAACCACAGCAACTGGCACTATAAGGGAAAGAATACGCCATCAAGACACCACAAAGCCCTCATTTTGCTGAACACAAAAACAGAAACCACAGCAACCGGCACTATAAGGGAGAGAATACGCCATCAAGACACCACCATCAAGAGCAGGTTGGTTTTGAAAGGCAGATGAGAAGATAAAAACCAAGGACAGTATTTACTTTTTTTTTTCTTTTTTTAAATTTTTTTCCTTTTCTTCTGCTTGTTTGTGGTCTACTATTTTGCTTATTCAATTGATTGGTCTGGTTTGGGGTTTATTTCTTTGTTTATTGGGGGTTTTTTTTGGTTTTTTTTTTTTGTAGTTGTTTTCATTTGTTCGATTTGTTTTATGTGTTTTTTCTTTGTTTTTCGGTCTCCTATTAATTTTTTCTGCTCTTTTTAATTTTTAACTTTTTTTTGACTTTTATTGTATTTTTTTTTACTTTAATTTTAATTCTTGAAAACCTCTAATTCTCTTTTCTCTTTTCTCTTTCCCACTGCTTTCTTCCTCTATGTTCTAAATGTAAAACATTTTCCTAGCTACCAATATCCTCTAGATAAATTATTTCCTATCTTCCTGTCTCCACTATTCACTTTCAAATACACTAAACGATACACACACTAATCTTTGCTACCTAATCCTATAAAATACTTCCAAGACGAATCTTTTCCTTTTTATTACTTATAGACTCTCCTCCTTGTCACGCCAAACACATGTCCTAATTTAAAATTGCTCTCATTGTAATTATCCAAGCCAGGACCTTGTGCTAGATCTGTTATTCAGGAACTATTTCAATCAATCCAAAGCTCAACGGGCAAGTATCATCTGTGACTGTATGAATTGCTAGAAAGATTTCCTGTGCCTTATCTCAGTAAAACTGGTCAGTTGTGGGGATTGCTGTATATGTATGTATATGTTACGATTATGTTAGAAAACATCTGCATGCTTTTATGACTGTCACCCATCAGGGATGCACCTCTTGTTCCTCAGATGCTAGTATGTAAACTAGTATCACAGAACACCGTAGCAAACCAGAAGCCTACACCCCCTGACCAGTCATCAAACCAAGGATCCTCGAAGCAGAAGCCCTGATTCCAAGACCCCACACTATCAAAGAACATACAACACTACAGATTATCCACTTGTAAACAAGGTCTAACACCACCAAAGACACAAACCACTGAACCCTTCTACAAGGACAGAAACCCAAAAGAAGGGAGAATTCAACCAAGAAGACTGGTGGGAATAAGAACTCCATACACACAGACACACACAAAGAAATAAAAATTAACCTAATAATGAAACGTCAGAGAAACACTGTACAAATGAAGGACCAAGCTAGAGAAATACCACTTCCAATGACAAAGGAGGAGATAGACAAATTATCTGAAAGAGAATTCAGAAAAGCTATATTAATGCAGATGCAAAACACCGAAAACAGAATATTAGAGGAAATTAGTGCATTGAGAAGAGACATGCAAGAAATGAAAAATAAGCAAATGGAGACAACTAACTCAATTGCTGAACTCAAAAATACTATAGAAGGTCTCAACAGTAGAGTATCAGAGGTTGAAGAACACAGAAGTGAGCTGGAAGACAGAATGGTGGAAATAAGTGCTAAGAACAGAACAAAGCCCAAAGAATTAAAAGAACTGAGGATAGCCTCAGAGACCTATGGGACAATATCAAATGCACCACCATTAGAATTATAGGAGTTCCAGAAAAAGAAGAAGAGAAGAAAGACTATGAAAAAAATTCTTGAAGAGGTTATAGTGGAAAACTTCCCCAGCATGGGAAAGGAGATAGTCAACCAAGTCCAGGAAGCACAAAGAGTTCCATACAGGAGAAACCCCAGAAGAAACACACCAAGGCACATACTAATCAAACTAACGCAGACTAAATATAAAGACAGATTACTAAAAGCAGCTAGGAGCAAACAACAAATAACATATAAAGGACATCCCATACGTTTAACTGCGGATCTCTCAACAGAAACCCTACAGGCCAGAAGAGAATGGTAAGATACATTTAAATGGCTAAAAGAGAACAACCTCCAATCAAGAATTCTCTACCCAGCAAGAATCTCATTCAAAATCGATGGTAAAGTCAAAAGCTTCACAAACAAGCAAAAACTAAAAGAATTCTGTACCACAAAACCAGCCCTACAACAAGTGTTAAAGGGCCTGATATAGCCAATAAATACAAGAGCAGGAGAAGCCTTACAAATCAAACCCCAAATTTCTAAGAAGATGACAATAGGAACATTCGTATCAATAATTACTTTGAACGTAAATGGACTAAATGCTCCAACCAAACGACACAGGCTGGCTGAATGGATCCAGAAGCAAGACCCATATATATGCTGGTTACAAGAGACCCACTTCAGACCTAGAGACACTCACAGACTGAAAGTGAAAGGCTGGAAAAAGATATTCCATGCAAATGGAAATCAAAAGAAAGCTGGAGTAGCAATCCTCATATCAGACAAAATAGATTTTATAGTAAAGAAGATTCGAAGAGACAAGGCAGGTCACTACATTATGATTAAGGGATCTATCCAAGAGGAAGACATAACAGTCATGAATATCTACGCACCCAACACAGGGGCACCTCAATACATAAGACAGGTACTTTCAGACATAAAAGAAGAAATCAACAACAACACAATCATAGTAGGAGACTTTAACACTCCTCTCACACCAATGGACAGATCAACAAAACAGAAAATTAATAATGAAACACAAGCCTTAAATGCCACACTGGAAAAGATGGACCTCATCGGTATCTTTAGGACGTTCCATCCAAAAGCAGAAGAATACACTTTCTTCTCAAGTTCTCACAGAACATTCTCCAGGATAGACCACATCTTGGGCCACAAATCTAACCTCAGTCACTTCAAGAAAACCGAAATTATATCAACCATCTTCTCGGACCACAATGCAATGAGACTGGAGATCAACTACCAGAAAAAAAAAAAAAACCCTAAAAACAGGAACACATGGAGATTAAACTATACATACCTAAAAAACCAACTGATCATTGAGGAAATCAAAGGAGGAATTAAACAATTCCTAGAAGAAAATGACAATGAACATACGACAGTGCAAAACCTATGGGATACTGCAAAAGCAGTTCTAAGAGGGAAATTTATAGCAATACAATCCCACCTCAAGAAACTAGGAAAATATGAAGCAGATGACCTAACCCTCTGCTTAAAACAGTTGGAGAAAGAAGAACAAAAGCATCCCAAAGCCAGCAGAAGAAGAGAAATCATAAAGATCAGAGCAGAAATAAATGAGAAAGAAACAAAAGAAACAATAGTAAAGATAAATAAAAGAAAAAGCTGGTTCTTTGAAAAGGTAAACAAAATTGACAAGCCACTGGCCAGACTCATTAAGAAAAATAGAGAGAAGAACCAGATCAACAAAATCAAAAACAAAAAAGGAGAGATTACAACAGATAATGCAGAAATCCAAAGGATTCTAAGGGACTCTTATGAGCAACTCTATGGCAACAAACTGGACAACCTGGAAGAAATGGACAGTTTCTTGGGGAAGATTAATCTCCCTAAACTCAACCAGGAAGAAACAGAAACTTTGAACAACCCAATCACAAGCTCAGAAATCGAATTTGTGATTAAAAATCTACCCAAAAATAAAAGCCCAGGGTCAGATGGCTTCACAGTCAAATTCTACCAAACATTTAAGGAAGAGCTAATGCCTGTCCTTCTAAAACTCTTTCAAAAAATTGCATAGGAAGGAACACTTCCAAACACATTCTACGAGGCCACCATCACCCTGATACCCAAACCAGACAAAGACAACACAAAAAAGGAAAACTATAGGCCAATTTCACTGATGAACTTAGATGCCAAGATTCTCAACAAAATCCTAGCAAACAGAATTCAATGACACATCAAAAAACTCATACATCATGATCAAGTCGGGTTCATCCCAGGCATGCAAGGATTCTCCAACATCCGCAAATCAATCAATGTGATACACCATATCAACAACTTGAGAGGCAAAACCCACATGATCATTTCAACAGATGCAGAAAAAGCCTTTGACAAAGTACAACACCCATTCATGATAAAAACTCTTCAGAAAATGGGCATAGAAGGAACCTATCTCAATATAATAAAAGTCATCTATGAGAAGCCTACAGCGAACATTATTGTTAATGGTGAAAAACTGAAAGCATTCCCTCTAAGATCAGGAACAAGACAGGGGTGCCCACTTTCACCACTGCTATTCAACATAGTCCTGGAAGTCCTAGCAACAGCAATAAGAGAAGAGAAAGAAATCAAAGGAATCCAGATTGGAAAGGAAGAAGTCAAGCTCTCTTTTTTTGCAGACGACATGATATTATACATAGAAAGTCCCAAAGACACGGTTACAAAGCTACTAGAACTAATCAATGAATTCAGCAAAGTCGCAGGATACAAAGTCAACACACAGAAGTCACTGGCATTCCTATACACAAACAATGAAAAATCAGATTATGAAATCAAAGAGGCAATCCCCTTCACCATTGCAACCAAAAGAATCAAATATCTAGGAACAAACCTGCCCAAAGAAACAAAAGAATTGTACACAGAAAATTACAAGACACTCATGAGAGACATTAAAGAAGACTTAAACAGATGGAGAGATATTCCATGTTCCTGGGTCGGAAGAATCAATATTGTGAAAATGACCATACTACCAAATATCATCTACAGATTCAATGCAATACCTATTCAACTACCAATTGACATTTTTCACAGAACTAGACCAAATAATAACACAGTTCATATGGAAACACAAAAGACCTCAAATAGCCAAAGCAATCCTGAGGAAGAAGAATGGAGTTGGAGGGATCAGCATCCCTAACTTCAGAATCTACTACAAAGCAACAGTTATCAAGACAGTATGGTATTGGCACAAAAACAGAACTATAGATCAATGGAACAAGATTGAGAACCCAGAGAACAACCCACGTCCCTATGGGTACCTTACTTTTGACAAACGAGGAGAAACTATAAAATGGGACAAAGACAGCCTCTTTAACAAGTGGTGGTGGAAAACTGGACAGCTACATGCAAAAAAATGAAGTTGGAACATTCCCTGACCCCATACACAAAGATCAACCTAAAATGGATTAAAGACCTAAATGTAAGACCAGAAACCATCAAACTCTTAGAGGAGAATATAGGCAAAACCCTCAAGGACATCAATCAAAGCAAGATCTTGTCTGACCCACCTACTAAAATAGTGGAACTGAAAAGAAAAGTCAACACGTGGGACCTCATGAAACTTAAAAGCTTTTGTACAGCAAAAGAAATCACCAAAAAGTTGAACAGACACCCCACAGAGTGGGAGAAAATCATAGCAAATGAAACAACAGACAAAGAATTAATCTCCAAAATCTACAAGCAACTCAGACAACTCAGCAAAGGGAAAATGAGCAGCCCAATCAAAAAATGGGAAAAAGATCTAAAGAGACGCCTCTCCAAAGAGGACATACAGATGGCCCAAAAATACATGAAACGATGCTCAACCTCACTTATTAACAGAGAAATGCAAATTAAAACCATAATGAGATACCACTTCACACCTGTCAGAATGGCCATCATCAACAATTGGACAGACAACAAGTGCTGGAGAGGGTGTGGAGAAAAGGGAACCCTCTTGCATTGCTGGTGGGAATGTAAATTAATACAACCTCTATGGAAGACAATATGGAGATTCCTTAAAAAACTAAAAATAGAAGCACCCTATGACCCAGCAATCCCACTATTAGGCCTATATACTGATGAAATCAAAACTGAAAGAGGCACCTGTACCCCAATGTTCATTGCAGCTCTCTATACAATAGCCAGAACATGGAAGCAACGTAGATGTCCATCGACAAATGAATGGATACAGAAGCTCAGGTACATATATACAATGGAATACTACTCAGCTGTTAAATGAAATGCTGAAGAGTCAGTCCTAATGAGGTGGCTGGCTCTAGAACCTATCATAAAAAGTGAAGTAAGTCAAAAATAGAAAGACAAGTATAATATACTAACTCATATATATGGGATCTAGTAAGATGGTCATGATAACATACGCAGTGAACTCATGAAAAAACAGAGAATAGACATAAAGAAATTGTGAAGACTGAACAGTGGGAGGGAGGCATGGAGGGAGTAACATGGAAGCCTATACTGTTATGTGTGGAAATGATAGCTATTGTCATTGTGCAAGGGGAATAGGAGTAACTACAACCACATGGAGCGATGGTCTGGAGGGATGGGAGGAGGGAACCGGGTGAGGGGAGGGTCCAGGGATATGCATATGAATGATCTGGGAACATACATGTAAAAAAATATAGAAAGAAAGAAAGAAAAAAAAAAAGAAACTGTGAAGAATTCATGCTCATTGCCCTTTTTGACTTAGGATGTATCTCGCGTTATGGCATTACATAGCACTGTCTCTTCAGGGAGTCACAGTGTAGGCCCGAAAAGCCTCTTCCGAGGCATTCTTCAGGGCCTGAAATATGTAAGTCAAGGCACATTGAGAGAGATCTGGAGTGTAACTGTTTCCCAAAGATGGGTTTTTCCTGTCAAGCTTACTTTCTGTATTCACCCCATAGATCCCTCCCTGATTCTACCTCAGCCATGTGTAAGCAAGAATGAACTCTCGCCAGAAAACTCAACTAAGCTCTTCAGCATATGCTCACCTGAATTAACAGCTGTATCTCAGACTGTAACCTGCTATCAAGAAGCTTGGAAGAATTCACGCTCATTGCCCTTTTTCACTTTGGATGTTTTTCGCGTTGTGGAGATATATACCATTTTCTCTTCAGGGTGTCGCACTACAGGACCGAAAGGCCTCGTCTGAGGCATTTCTCACAGCATGGAATACGTAAGACAAGGCACATTGGAAAGTTTTCGAGTGTAAATGTTGCCCAAAGAAGGGTTTTTCCTGTCAAGCTTACTTTCTGTATTCCCCCCATAAAGACTTTTTGGATTCAACCTCAGCCATGCGTAAGCAAGAATGTGCTCTTGCCAGAAAACTCAACTAAGCTCTTCAGCATATGCTCACCTGAATTAACAGCTGTATCTCAGACTGTAACCTGCTATCAAGAAGCTTGGAAGAATTCACGCTCATTGCCCTTTTTCACTTTGGATGTTTTTCGCGTTGTGGAGATATATACCATTTTCTCTTCAGGGTGTCGCACTACAGGACCGAAAGGCCTCGTCTGAGGCATTTCTCACAGCATGGAATACGTAAGACAAGGCACATTGGAAAGTTTTCGAGTGTAAATGTTGCCCAAAGAAGGGTTTTTCCTGTCAAGCTTACTTTCTGTATTCCCCCCATAAAGACTTTTTGGATTCAACCTCAGCCATGCGTAAGCAAGAATGTGCTCTTGCCAGAAAACTCAACTAAGCTTTTCAGCATATGGTCACCGGAATTAGCTGCTGTATCTCAGACAGTAACCTGCTTTCAGGAAGCTGGGAAGAATTCATGCTCATTGCCCTTTTTGACTTTGGATGTATTTCGCATGGTGGAGATAGATACTACATTCTATTCAGGGAGTCGCACTGCAGGCCCGAAAACCCTCTTCTGTGGCCTTCTTCAGGGCTTTGAATATGTAGGACAAGGCACATTTAGAAAGTTTTGGAGTGTAAATGTTCCTGAAAGAATAGTTTTTCCTGTAAACCTTACTTTCTGTATGTGCCCCGTAGAGCCATCCTGGACTCCACCTCAGACATGTGTAAGTAAGAATGAGCTCTTGCCAGAAAACTCAACTAAGCTTTTCAGCATATGATCACCTGAATTAGCTGCTGGATCTCAACTGTAGCCTGTTTTCAAGAAGCTGGGAAGAATTCGTGCTCATTGCCCTTTCTGATTTAGGGTGGACCTCGCGTTATGGCGTTACATACCACTTTCTCTTCAGGGAGTTGCAGTATAGTCCCGAAAAACCGCTTCAGAGGCATCCCTCACAGCATGGAACGCATAAGACAAGGCACATTGAGAAAGTTTTGGAGTGTGAATGTAGCCCAAAGAAGGATTTTTCCTGTAAACCTTACTTTCTGTATTCGCCCCATAGTGCCCTCTTGGATTCCACCTCAGCCATTTGTAAGCAAGAATGAGCTCTTGCCAGAGAAGTCAACTAAGCTTTTCAGCGTATTCTCACCTGAATTAGCTGCTGTATCTCAGACTGGAGCCTGTTATCGATAAGCTGGGAAGAATTCGTGCTCATTCCCCTTTTTGACATTGTATGTATTTCACATTTTGGAGATATATACAAATTTCTCTAAGGGAGTCTCATTATAGGCCCGAAAAACCTCTTCCGTGGCATTCCTCACGGCATGGAATATGTAAGACACGGCACCCTGAGAAAGTTTTCGAGTGTAAATGCTGCCCAAAGAAGGGTTTTTCCTGCAAAGCTTACTTTCTGTTTTTGCCCTAGTGCCCTCTTGGATTCCACCTCAGCCATTTGTAAGCAAGAATGAGCTCTTGCCAGAGAAGTCAACTAAGCTTTTCAGCGTATTCTCACCTGAATTAGCTGCTGTATCTCAGACTGGAGCCTGTTATCGATAAGCTGGGAAGAATTCGTGCTCATTCCCCTTTTTGACATTGTATGTATTTCACATTTTGGAGATATATACAAATTTCTCTAAGGGAGTCTCATTATAGGCCCGAAAAACCTCTTCCGTGGCATTCCTCACGGCATGGAATATGTAAGACACGGCACCCTGAGAAAGTTTTCGAGTGTAAATGCTGCCCAAAGAAGGGTTTTTCCTGCAAAGCTTACTTTCTGTTTTTGCCCCGTAGAGCCATCCTGGATTCCACCTCAGCCATGTGTAAGCGAGAATGAGCTCTTGCCAGAAAAGTCAACTAAGATATTCAGCGTATGCTCATCTGAATTAGCTGCTGTATCTCAGACTGTAGCCTTCTATCAAAAACTCGGAAAGAATTCATGATCATTGCCCTTTTTGACTTTGGAGGTAGTTCGCGTGGTGGAGATATATACCACTTTCTCATCAGGGATTCGCAGTGAAAGCCCGAAAAGCCTCTTCCAAGGAATTTCTCAGGGCTTTGAATACATAATACAAGGCACATTGAGAAATTTTTCGAGTGTAAATGTTCCCCAAAGAAGGGTTTTTCCTGTCAAGATTACTTTCTCTATTCACCCATAGAATCCTCTTGTATTCCACCACCGCCATGTGTAAGCGAGAATGAGCTCTTGCCAGAAAACTCAACTAAGCTTTTCAGCGTATGATCACCTAAATGAGCTGCTGTATCTCAGACTGTAGCTTGTTGTCAAGAAGCTGGGCAGAATTCATGATCATTGCCCTTTTGACTTTGGATGTATTTCATGTTTTGGAGATATATACCCCTTTCTCTTCAGAGAGTCACACTGCAGGACTGAAAAGCCTCTTCGGAGGCATTGTTCACGGCATGGAATACGTAAGACAAGGCACATTGAGAAAATTCTGGAGTGTAAATGTTCCCGAAAGAAGGGTTTTTACTGTAAACCTTATTTCTGTATTCGCCCCATAAAGCCCTCTTGGAGTCCATCTCAGCTATGTGTAAGCAAGAATGAGCTCTTGCCAGAAAACTCTAATACGCTTTTCAGCATATGCTCTCCTGAATTAGCTGATGTATCTCAGACTGTAGCCTGCTCTCAAGAAGGTGGAAAGAGTTCATGATCATTGCCCTTTTTGACTTTGGATGTATTTCATGTTTTGGAGATATATACCCCTTTCTCTTCAGAGAGTCACACTGCAGGACTGAAAAGCCTCTTCGGAGGCATTGTTCACGGCATGGAATACGTAAGACAAGGCACATTGAGAAAATTCTGGAGTGTAAATGTTCCCGAAAGAAGGGTTTTTACTGTAAATCTTACTTTCTGTATTCGCCCCATAAAGCCCTCTTGGAGTCCATCTCAGCTATGTGTAAGCAAGAATGAGCTCTTGCCAGAAAACTCAACTAAGCTTTTCAGCATATGCTCTCCTGAATTAGCTGCTGTATCTCAGAATGTAGCTTGTTGTCAAGAAGCTGAGCAGAATTCATGGTCATTGCCCTTTTGACTTTGGATGTGTTTCATGTTTTGGAGATATATACCCCTTTCTCTTCAGAGAGTCACACTGCAGGACAGAAAAGCCTCTTCGGAGGCATTGTTCATGGCATGGAATACGTAAGACAAGGCACATTGAGAAAGTTCGGGAGTGTAAATGTTCCCGAAAGAAAGGTTTTTACTGTAAATCTTACTTTCGGTATTCACCCCATAGAGGCCTCTTGGATTCCACCTCAGCCATGTGTAAGCAAGAATGAGTTCTTGCCAGAAAACTCAACAAAGCTTTTCAGCATATGCTCTCCTCAATTAGCTGCTCTAGCTCAAACTGTTGACTGTTACCAAGAAGCTGAGAAGAATTCATGCTCATTGCCCTTTTTGAATTAGGGTGTATCTCGCGTTATGGCTTTACATAAAACATTCTCTTCAGGAAGTACCACTACAGGCCCAAAAAGCCTCTTCCGAGGCATGCTTCAGGACTTTTAATATGTAAGACAAGGCACATTGAGAAAGTTCAGGCACATAAATGTTCCCGAAAGAAGGTCCTTTCTTATCAAGCTTACTTTCTGTATTCGTCCCATAGAACCATCCTTCACTCCACATCAGCAATGTGTAACCAAGAATGAGCACTTGCCAGAAAACTCAACTAAGTTTTCAGCGTATGCTCACCTGAATTAGCTGCTGTATCTCAGACAGTAGCCTGCTGTCAAGCAGCTGGGAAGAATTCAGGCTCATTGCCCTTTTTGACATTGGATATACTTGGTGTGGTGGAGATATATACCTCTTTCACTTCAGGGATTCGCACACCTAGCTCGAAATGCCTCTGTGGATGCATTCCTCAAGGCACGGAATACGTAAGATAAGGCTCATTGAGAAAGTTTTCGTGTGTAAATGTTGCCCATAGAAGGGTTTTTCCTATAAACCTTACTTTCTGTATTCGCCCCATAGAGCCCGCTTGGATTCCACCTCAGCGATGTGTAAGCAAGAATGAGCTCTTGCCAGAAAAGTCAAATAAGCTTTTCAGCGTATGCTCACCTGAATTAGCTGCTGTATCTCAAACTGTAGGCTGTTATCAAGAAGCTGGGAGGAATTCATGCTCATTGCCCTTTTTGACTTACAGTGGATCTCGCGTTAGGGCATTACATACCACTTTCTCTTCAGGGAGTCACAGTATAGTCCCGAAAAACCACTTCAGAGGCATCCATCACAGCATGGATCGCATAAGACACAGCACATTGAGAAAGTTTTGGAGTGTAAATATTGCTCCAAGAAGGATTTTTCCTGTAAACCTTACTTTCTGTATTCGCCCCATAGTGCCCTCTTGGATTCCACCTCAGACATTTTTATGCAAGAAGGAGCTCTTGCCAGAGAAGTCAACTAAGCTTTTCAGCGTATGCTCACCTGAATTAGCTGCTGTATCTCAAACTGTAGGCTGTTATCAAGAAGCTGGGAGGAATTCATGCTCATTGCCCTTTTTGACTTACAGTGGATCTCGCGTTAGGGCATTACATACCACTTTCTCTTCAGGGAGTCACAGTATAGTCCCGAAAAACCACTTCAGAGGCATCCATCACAGCATGGATCGCATAAGACACAGCACATTGAGAAAGTTTTGGAGTGTAAATATTGCTCCAAGAAGGATTTTTCCTGTAAACCTTACTTTCTGTATTCGCCCCATAGTGCCCTCTTGGATTCCACCTCAGACATTTTTATGCAAGAAGGAGCTCTTGCCAGAGAAGTCAACTAAGCTTTTCAGCGTATGGTCTCCTGAATTAGCTGCTGTGTCTCAGAATGGAGACTGTTATCGATAAGTTGGGTAGAATTCGTGCTCATTCCCCTTTTTGACATTGTATGTATTTCACGTTTTGGATATATATACAAATTTCTCTAAGGGAGTCTCATTATAGGCCCGAAAAACCTCTTCCGAGGCATTCTTCACGGCATGCAATATGTAAGACATGGCACACTGAGAAAGTTTTCGAGTGTTAATGTTGCGCTAAGAAGGGTCTTTCCTGTAAACCTTAATTTCGGTATTCGTCCCATAGTGCCATCCTGGACTCCACCTCAGCCATGTGTAAGCGAGAATTAGCTCTTGCCAGAAAACTCAACTAAGATTTTCAGCATATGCTCACCTGAATTAGCTGCTGTATCTCAATGATAGCCTGCTATCATGAAGCTGGGAAGAATTCACTCTCATTGCCCTTTTGGACGTTGGATGTATTTTGCGTGTTGGAGATATATACCACTTTCTCTTCAGGGAGTTGCAGTGTAGGCCCAAAAAACCTCTTCCGAGGCATTACTCATGGCCTGGAATGTGTAAGGCAAGGCACACTGAGAAAATTTTCGAGAGTAAATGTTCCCAAAAGAAGGGTTTTTCCTGTAAACCTTACAATCTGTATTCGCACCATAGTGCCATCCTGGACTCCACCTCAGCCATGTGTAAGCAAGAATTAGCTCTTGCCAGAAAACTCAACTAAGATTTTCAGCATATGCTCACCTGAATTAGCTGCTGTATCTCAATGATAGCCTGCTATCATGAAGCTGGGAAGAATTCACTCTCATTGCCCTTTTGGACGTTGGATGTATTTTGCGTGTTGGAGATATATACCACTTTCTCTTCAGGGAGTTGCAGTGTAGGCCCAAAAAACCTCTTCCGAGGCATTACTCATGGCCTGGAATGTGTAAGGCAAGGCACACTGAGAAAATTTTCGAGAGTAAATGTTCCCAAAAGAAGGGTTTTTCCTGTAAACCTTACAATCTGTATTCGCCCCATAGAGCCCTCTTGGATTCCAACTCAGACATGTGTATGCAAGTATGAACTCTTGCCAGAAAGCTCAACAAAGTTTTTCAGCGTATGCTCACCTGAATTACCTGCTGTATCTCAAACTGTAGCCTGTTATCAAGAAGCTGGGAAGAATTCATGCTCATTGCCCTTTTTGACTTTGGGTGCACCTCGCGATTTGGCGTTACATACCACTTTCTCTTCAGGGAGTCGCAGTATAGGCCTGAAAAGCCTCTTCCGAGGCATTTTTCAGGGCTTTGAATACATAAGACAAGGCACATTGAGAAAGTTTTCGAGTGTAAATGTTCCCCAAAGAAGGGTTTCTCCTGTAAACCTTACTTTCTGTATTTGCCCCATAGAGTCCTCTTGGATTCCACCTCAGCCATGTGTCAGCGAGAATGAGCTCTTGCCAGAAAACTCAACTAAGCTTTTCAGCTTAGATCGCCTAAATGAGCTGCTGTATCTCAGACTGTAGCCTGTTATCAAGAAGCTGGGAAGAATACATGCTCATTGCCCTTTTTGACTTTGGATGTAGTTCGTGTGGTGGAGATATATACCACTTTCTCATCAGGGATTCGCAGTGAAGACCCGAAAAGCCTCTTCCGAGGCATTTTTCAGGGCTTTGAATACATAAGACAAGGCACATTGAGAAACTTTGGAGGGTAAATGTTGCCCAAAGAAGGTTTTTCCTGTAAACCTTACTTTCTGTATTTGCCCCATAGAGTCCTCTTGGATTCCACCTCAGCCATGTGTCAGCGAGAATGAGCTCTTGCCAGAAAACTCAACTAAGCTTTTCAGCTTAGATCGCCTAAATGAGCTGCTGTATCTCAGACTGTAGCCTGTTATCAAGAAGCTGGGAAGAATACATGCTCATTGCCCTTTTTGACTTTGGATGTAGTTCGTGTGGTGGAGATATATACCACTTTCTCATCAGGGATTCGCAGTGAAGACCCGAAAAGCCTCTTCCGAGGCATTTTTCAGGGCTTTGAATACATAAGACAAGGCACATTGAGAAAGTTTTCGAGTGTAAATGTTGCCCAAAGAAGGTTTTTTCCTGTCAAGCTTACTTTCTCTATTCGCCCCATAGAGTCCTCTTGGATTCCACCTCAGCCATGTGTAAGCAAGAATGAGCTCTTGCCAGAAAACTCAACTAAGCTTTTCAGCTTAGATCGCCTAAATGAGCTGCTGTATCTCAGACTGTAGCCTGTTATCAAGAAGTTGGGAAGAATTCTTGATCATTGCCCTTTATGACTTTGGGTGCACCTCGCGATTTGGCGTTACATACCACTTTCTCTTCAGGGAGTCGCAGTATAGGCCTGAAAAGCCTCTTCCGAGGCATTTTTCAGGGCTTTGAATACATAAGACAAGGCACATTGAGAAAGTTTTCGAGTGTAAATGTTCCCCAAAGAAGGGTTTCTCCTGTAAACCTTACTTTCTGTATTTGCCCCATAGAGTCCTCTTGGATTCCACCTCAGCCATGTGTAAGCAAGAATGAGCTCTTGCCAGAAAACTCAACTAAGCTTTTCAGCGTATGGTCTCCTGAATTAGCTGCTGTATCTCAGACTGTAGCTTGTTGTTCAGAAGCTGAGCAGAATTCATGGTCATTGCCCTTTTGACTTTGGATGTGTTTCATGTTTTGGAGATATATACCCCTTTCTCTTCAGAGAGTCGCACTGCAGGACCGAAAAGCCTCTTCCGAGGCATTCCTCAAGGCACGGAATACGTAAGACAAGGCACATTGAGAAAGTTCTGGAGTGTAAATGTTCCCGAAAGAAGGGTTTTTACTGTAAATCTTACTTTCTGTATTCGCCCCATAGAGGCCTCTTGGATTCCACCTCAGCCATGTGTAAGCAAGAATGAGTTCTTGCCAGAAAACTCAACAAAGCTTTTCAGCATATGCTCTCCTCAATTAGCTGCTCTAGCTCAAACTGTTGACTGTTACCAAGAAGCTGAGAAGAATTCATGCTCATTGCCCTTTTTGAATTAGGGTGTATCTCGCGTTATGGCTTTACATAAAACATTCTCTTCAGGAAGTACCACTACAGGCCCAAAAAGCCTCTTCCGAGGCATGCTTCAGGACTTTTAATATGTAAGACAAGGCACATTGAGAAAGTTCAGGCACGTAAATGTTCCCGAAAGAAGGTCCTTTCTTATCAAGCTTACTTTCTGTATTCGTCCCATAGAGCCATCCTTCATTCCACCTCAGCCATGTGTAAGCAAGAATGAGTTCTTGCCAGAAAACTCAACAAAGCTTTTCAGCATATGCTCTCCTCAATTAGCTGCTCTAGCTCAAACTGTTGACTGTTACCAAGAAGCTGAGAAGAATTCATGCTCATTGCCCTTTTTGAATTAGGGTGTATCTCGCGTTATGGCTTTACATAAAACATTCTCTTCAGGAAGTACCACTACAGGCCCAAAAAGCCTCTTCCGAGGCATGCTTCAGGACTTTTAATATGTAAGACAAGGCACATTGAGAAAGTTCAGGCACGTAAATGTTCCCGAAAGAAGGTCCTTTCTTATCAAGCTTACTTTCTGTATTCGTCCCATAGAGCCATCCTTCACTCCACATCAGCAATGTGTAAGCAAGAATGAGCACTTGCCAGAAACCTCAATTAAGCTTTTCAGCGTATGCTCACCTGAATTAGCTGCTGTATCTCAGACTGTAGCCTGCTGTCAAGAAGCTGGGAAGAAGCCTCTCTTATTGCACTTTTTCACTTTGGATGTATGTCACGTTGTGGAGATATATACCACTTTTTCTTCAGGGAGTACCAGTGTAGGCCCAAGAACCCTCTTCCGAGGCATTCGGCAGGTCTTTGAATATGTAAGACAAGGCACATTGAGAAAGTTCTGGAGTGTAAATGTTCCCGAAAGAAGGGTTTTTATTGTAAACCTTACTTTCTGTTAATCGCCCCAAAGAGCCCTCTAGGATTCCTCCTCAGCCATGTGTAAGAAAGAATGAGCTCTTGCAGAAGACTCAGCTAAGCTTTTCAACCTATGCTCACCTGAATTAGCTGCTGTATCTCAGACCGTAGCCTTCTATCAAGAAGCTGGGATGAATTCGTTCTAATTGCCCTTTTTGACTTTGGATGTATTTTGCGTAGTGGAGATATATACCACTTTCTCATCAGGGAGTCACAGTGTAGGCCCGAAAAGCCTCTTCCGAGGCATTTTCAGGGCTTTGAATATGTAAGACAAGGCACGCTGAGAAAGTGTTGGAGTGTAAATATTGACCAAAGAAGTATTTTTCCTGTAAAACTTACTTTCTGTACTCGCCCCACAGAGCCATCATGGACTCCACCTCAGACATGTGTAAGTAAGAATGAGCTCTTGCCAGAAAACTCAAGTAAGCTTTTCAGCGTATGCTCACCTGAATTAGCTGCTATATCTCAGAATGTAGCCTTCTATCAAGAAGCTGGGATATATTCATGCTAATTGCCCTTTTTGCCTTTGGATGTATTTTGCAATGTAGAGATATATACCACATTGTCTTCAGGGAGTCACATTGTAGGCCGAAAAGCCTCTTCTGCGGCATTCCACATGGCATGGAATACGTAAGACAAGGCACATTTAGAAAGTTCTGGAGTGTAACTGTTGCCCAAAGAAGGGTTTTTCCTGTAAACTTACTTTATGTATTAGCCCCATTGAGCCCTCTTGGATTGCACCTCAGCTAGGTGTAAGCAAGAATGAGCTCTTGCAAGAGAACTCAACTAAGCTTTTCAACCTATGCTCACCTGAATTAGCTGCTGTATCTCAGACCGTAGCCTTCTATCAAGAAGCTGGGATGAATTCGTTCTAATTGCCCTTTTTGACTTTGGATGTATTTTGCGTAGTGGAGATATATACCACTTTCTCATCAGGGAGTCACAGTGTAGGCCCGAAAAGCCTCTTCCGAGGCATTTTCAGGGCTTTGAATATGTAAGACAAGGCACGCTGAGAAAGTGTTGGAGTGTAAATATTGACCAAAGAAGTATTTTTCCTGTAAAACTTACTTTCTGTACTCGCCCCACAGAGCCATCATGGACTCCACCTCAGACATGTGTAAGTAAGAATGAGCTCTTGCCAGAAAACTCAAGTAAGCTTTTCAGCGTATGCTCACCTGAATTAGCTGCTATATCTCAGAATGTAGCCTTCTATCAAGAAGCTGGGATATATTCATGCTAATTGCCCTTTTTGCCTTTGGATGTATTTTGCAATGTAGAGATATATACCACATTGTCTTCAGGGAGTCACATTGTAGGCGCGAAAAGCCTCTTCTGAGGCATTCCACATGGCATGGAATACGTAAGACAAGGCACATTTAGAAAGTTCTGGAGTGTAACTGTTGCCCAAAGAAGGGTTTTTCCTGTAAACTTACTTTATGTATTAGCCCCATTGAGCCCTCTTGGATTGCACCTCAGCTAGGTGTAAGCAAGAATGAGCTCTTGCCAGAGAACTCAACTCAGCTTTTCAGCGTATGCTCACCTGAATTAGCTGCTGTATCTCAGACTGTAGCCTTCTATCAAGAAGCTGGGATGAATTCGTTCTAATTGCCCTTTTTGACTTTGGATGTATTTTGCGTAGTGGAGATATATACCACTTTCTCATCAGGGAGTCACAGTGTAGGCCGAAAAGCCTTTTCCCGAGGCATTTTCAGGGCTTTGAATATGTAAGACAAGGCACGCTGAGAAAGTGTTGGAGTGTAAATATTGACCAAAGAAGTATTTTTCCTGTAAAACTTACTTTCTGTATTTCGCCCCACAGAGCCATCATGGACTCCACCTCAGACATGTGTAAGTAAGAATGAGCTCTTGCCAGAAAACTCAAGTAAGCTTTTCAGCGTATGCTCACCTGAATTAGCTGCTATATCTCAGAATGTAGCCTTCTATCAAGAAGCTGGGATATATTCATGCTAATTGCCCTTTTTGCCTTTGGATGTATTTTGCAATGTAGAGATATATACCACATTGTCTTCAGGGAGTCACATTGTAGGCGCGAAAAGCCTCTTCTGAGGCATTCCACATGGCATGGAATACGTAAGACAAGGCACATTTAGAAAGTTCTGGAGTGTAACTGTTGCCCAAAGAAGGGTTTTTCCTGTAAACTTACTTTATGTATTAGCCCCATTGAGCCCTCTTGGATTGCACCTCAGCTAGGTGTAAGCAAGAATGAGCTCTTGCCAGAGAACTCAACTCAGCTTTTCAGCGTATGCTCACCTGAATTAGCTGCTGTATCTCAGACTGTAGCCTTCTATCAAGAAGCTGGGATGAATTCGTGCTAATTGTCCTTTTCGACTTTGGATGTATTCCGCAATGTAGAAATGTATACCACTTTCTCTTCAGGGAGTCGCAGTGTAGGCCCAAAAAGCCTCTTCCGATGCACTTCTAACATTATGCTATATGTAAGACAAGGCACATTCAGAAAGTTCTGGAGTGTAAATGTTCCTCAAAAAAGGGTTTTTTCTATAAACCTTAATTTCTGTACTCGCCCCATAGAGCCCTCTTGATTCCAACTCAGCCATGTGTAAGTAATAATGAGCTGTTGCTAGAGAACTCAACTAAGCTTTTCAGCGTATGCTCACCTGAATTAGCTTTTGTATCTCAGACTGTAGCCTTCTATCCAGAAGCTGGGAAGAATTCACTCTCATTGCCCTTTTTGACTTTGGATGTATTCCGCAATGTAGAAATGTATACCACTTTCTCTTCAGGGAGTCGCAGTGTAGGCCCAAAAAGCCTCTTCCGATGCACTTCTAACATTATGCTATATGTAAGACAAGGCACATTCAGAAAGTCTTGCGGTGTAAATGTTGCCCAAAGAACGGTTTTCGTGTAAACCTTACTTTCTGTATTCTCCCCATACAGCCCTCTTGGATTTCACCTCAGCCATGTGTAAGCAAGAATGAGCTCTTGCCAGAAAAGTCAAATAAGCTTTTCAGCCTATTCTCACCTAAATTGGCTCCACTATCTCAGACTGTAGCCTGCTATCAGGAAACTGGGAAGAATTCATGCACATTGCCATTTTTGACTTTGGATGTATTTCGCGTGGTGGCGATATTTACCCCTTGATCTTCAGTGAGTCGCAGTGTAGGCCCGAAAGCATCTTCTGAGGCATTCCTCACAGCAGGGAATACGTAAGACAAGGCACATTGAGAAAATTTTCGAGTGTAAATGTTGCCCAAAGAAGGGTTTTTCCTGTCAAGCTTAATTTCTGTATTTGCCCCATGGAGCCCTCTTGGATTCCAACTCAGCCTTGTGTAAGCAAGAATGAGCTCTTGCCAGAAAACTCAACTAAGGTTTTCAGCGTATGCTCACCTGAATTAGCTGCTGCATCGCAAACTGTAGCCTGTTATCAAGAAGCTGGGAAGAATTCATGCTCATTTTCCTTTTTGACTTAGGATGTATTTCACGTGATGGAGATATATACCACTTTCAATACAAGGAATCACAGTGTAGGCGCGAAAAGCATCTTCTGAGGCATTCCTCACAGCAGGGAATACGTAAGACAAGGCACATTGAGAAAATTTTCGAGTGTAAATGTTGCCCAAAGAAGGGTTTTTCCTGTCAAGCTTAATTTCTGTATTTGCCCCATGGAGCCCTCTTGGATTCCAACTCAGCCTTGTGTAAGCAAGAATGAGCTCTTGCCAGAAAACTCAACTAAGGTTTTCAGCGTATGCTCACCTGAATTAGCTGCTGCATCGCAAACTGTAGCCTGTTATCAAGAAGCTGGGAAGAATTCATGCTCATTTTCCTTTTTGACTTAGGATGTATTTCACGTGATGGAGATATATACCACTTTCAATACAAGGAATCACAGTGTAGGCGCGAAAAGCCTCTTCAGAGGCATTCCTCACGGCATGGAATACGTAAGACAAGGCACATTGAGAAAGTTCTGGAATGTAAATGTTCCCCAAAGATGGGTTTTTCCTGTGAAGCTTACTTTCTGTATTCGCCCCAAAGAGCCATCCTCGACTCCACCTAAGCCATGTGTTAGCGAGCATGAGCTCTTGCTAGAAAACTCAACTAAGCTTTTCAGCACATACTCACCTGAATTGGCTGCTGTATCTCAGCGTGTAGCTTGTCAAGAAGCTGGGAAGAATGCGTGCTCACTGCCCTTTTTGACTTTGGATGGATATCGCATTCGGGCGAGATATAACACATTTTCTTCAGGGAGTCGCAGTGTAGGCCCAAAGAGTCGCTTCCAAGGCATTCCCCACGGCCTGGAATACGTAAGCCAAGGCACATTGAGAAAGCTTTCGAGTGTAACTCTTCCCCCAGACGGGTTTTTCCTGTAAACCTTACTTTCTGTATTAGCCCCATAGAGACCTCTTGGATTTTGCGTCAGGCATGTGTAAGCAAGAATGAGCTCTTGCCAGAAAACTCAGCTAAGCTTTTCAGAGTATGCTCACCTTAATTAGCTGCTGTATCTCAAAATGTAGCCTGTTATGAAGAATCTGGGAAGAATTCATGCTCGTTGTCCTTTCTGACTTGGGATGTATTTCGCGTGGTGCAGATATATACGACTTTTGATGCAAGGAGTCGTAGTGTAGGCACGAAAAGCCTCTTTCGATGCCTTCCTCATGGCATAGAATACGTAAGACAAAGAATATTGAGAAGGTTTTCAAGTGTAAATATTGCCCAAAGAAGTGTTTTTCCTGTAAAATTTACTTTCTGTATTCGCCCCATAGAGCCCTCTTGGAGTCCACCTCAGCCATGTGTTAGCAAGAATGAGCTCTTGCCAGAAAACTCAACTAAGCTCTTCAGCATATGCTCACCTGAATTAGGTGCTGTATCACAGACAATAGCCTGTTATCAAGAAGCTGGGAAGAATTCACGCTCATTGCCCTTTTTGACTTTGGATGTATTTCGCGTGGAGGAGATATATACCACTTTCTCTTCAGGGAGTCGCAGTATAGGCCCGAAAAGCCACTTCGGATGCATTCCTCAAGGCATGTAATATGTAAGGCAAGGCACATTGAGAAAATTTTCGAGAGTAAATGTTCCTAAAAGAAGGGTTTTTACTGTCAAGCTTATTTTCTGATTTCACCCCATAGAGCCCTCTTGGATTTCACCTCAGTCATGTGTAAGCAAGAATGAGCTCTTGCTAGAAAATCAACTAAGCTCTTCAGCATATGCTCACCTGAATTAGGTGCTGTATCACAGACAATAGCCTGTTATCAAGAAGCTGGGAAGAATTCACGCTCATTGCCCTTTTTGACTTTGGATGTATTTCGCGTGGAGGAGATATATACCACTTTCTCTTCAGGGAGTCGCAGTATAGGCCCGAAAAGCCACTTCGGATGCATTCCTCAAGGCATGTAATATGTAAGGCAAGGCACATTGAGAAAATTTTCGAGAGTAAATGTTCCTAAAAGAAGGGTTTTTACTGTCAAGCTTATTTTCTGATTTCACCCCATAGAGCCCTCTTGGATTTCACCTCAGTCATGTGTAAGCAAGAATGAGCTCTTGCTAGAAAATCTACTAAGCTTTACAGCGTATGCTCACGTGAACTAGCTGCTGTATCGTAGACTGTAGCCTGTTATCAAGAACCTGGTAAGTTTTCGTGCTCATGCCCTTTTCGATTTGGATGTATTTCGCGTTGTGGAGATATATACCACTTTCTCTCAGGGATTCGCAGTTAAGACCCGGAAAGCCTATTCCAAGGCATTCCTCGTGGCATGGAATATGAAAGACAAGGCTCATTGAGAAAGTTTTCGAGTGTCACTGTTCCCCTAAGAAGGGTTTTCCTGTAAACCTTACTTTCTGTATTCACCCCATAGAGCCCTCTTGGATTCTCCCTCCACCTTGTGTAGGCAAGAATGAGCTCTTGCCAGAAAACTCCACTAAGCTTTTCAGCATATGCTCACCTGAATTAGCTGCTGAATCTCAGACTGTAGCCTTCTATGAGGAAGCTGGGATGAATTCGTGCTATTTGCCCTTTTTGACTTTGGATGTATTTTGCAATGTAAAGATATATACCATTTTCTCTTCAGGGAATCGCAGTGTAGGCCCGAAAAGCTTCTTTCGACGCATTCCTCACGGCCTTGAAAAAGTATGCAAATGCACATTGAGAACGTTTTCGAGTGTAAATGTAGTCGAAAGAAGGGTTTCTCCTGTAAACCTTATTTTCTGTATTCGTCCCATAGACCCCCTTTGGATTCCACATCAGCCATTTTTAAGCCAAAATGAGCTCTTGGAGAAAACTCAACTAAGCTACTCAGCATATGCTCACCTGAATTAGCTGATGTGTCTCAAACTGTAGGCTGTTATCAAGAAGCTGGGAAGAATTCATTCTCATTGCCCTTTTTGACTTAGGGTGTATCTCGCGTTAGGGCATTACATACAAATTTCTCTTCAGGGAGTAAAAGTGTAGGCCCGAAAATCCTCTTCGGAGGCATTTCTCAAGGCATAGAATACGTTAGACAAGGCAGGTTGACAAATTCTGGAGTCTAAATATTCCCCAAAGATGGGTTTTACCTGTAAACCTTACAATCTGTATTCGCCCCATAGAGCCCTCTTGGATTCCACCTCAGCCAAGTGTAAGCAAGAATGACCTCTTTCCAGAAAACTCAAATAATCTTTTCAGCATATGCTCAGCTGAATTAACTGCTGTATCTCAGACTGTAGCCTTCTATCAAGAAGCAGGGAAGAATTCATTCTCATTGCCCTTTTTGACTTAGGGTGTATCTCGCGTTAGGGCATTACATACAAATTTCTCTTCAGGGAGTAAAAGTGTAGGCCCGAAAATCCTCTTCGGAGGCATTTCTCAAGGCATAGAATACGTTAGACAAGGCAGGTTGACAAATTCTGGAGTCTAAATATTCCCCAAAGATGGGTTTTACCTGTAAACCTTACAATCTGTATTCGCCCCATAGAGCCCTCTTGGATTCCACCTCAGCCATGTGTAAGCAAGAATGAGCTCTTGCCAGAAAACTCAACTAAGCTTTTCAGTGTATGCTCACCTGAATTAGCTGCTGTATCTCAGACTGTAGCCTGCTCTCAAGAAACTGGGAAGAACACATTCTTATTGTCATTTTTGACTTTGGATGTTTTTCGTTTGGCGGAGATATATACCACTTTCTCTCCTGGGAGTCGCACTGCAGGCCCGAGAAGCCAATTAGGAGGCACTCCTCATGACATGGAATATGTAAGACAAGGCACATTGTGAAAGTCTTGCAGTGTAAATGTTGCACAAAGAAGGGTTTTCGTGTAAACATTACTTTCTGTATTTGTCCCATAGAGCCCTGTTGGAGTCCAGCTCAGCCATGTGTAAGCAAGAATGAGCTCTTGCCAGAAAACTCAACTAAGCTTTTCAGCCTATTCTCACCTAAATTGGCTGCACTATCTCAGACTGTAGCCTGCTATCAAGAAACTGGGAAGAATTCATGCACATTGCCCTATTTGACTTTGGATGAAGTTCGCGTGGTGGAGATATATACCAATTTCTCTTCAGGGAGTCGCAGTTTAGGCACGAAGCCTCTTCTGAGGAATTCCTCACAGCATGGAATACGTAAGACAGGGCACATTGAGAAAGTTTTCGAGTGTAAATGTTGCCCAAAGAAGTATTTTTCCTGTAAACCTTAATTTCTGTATTCGTCCCATAGTGCCATCCTGGTCTCCACCTCAGCCATGTGTAAGCGAGAATGAGCTCTTGCCAGAAAACTCAACTAAGTCTTTCAGCGTATGCTCACTGGAATTAGCTGCTGTATTTCAACTGTAGCCTGTTATCAGGAAGCTGGGAAGAATTCATGATCATTGCACTTTTCGACTTAGGGTATATCTCACGTTATGGTGTTACATAACACTTTCTCCTCAGGGAGTCGCAGTGTAGGCCCGAAAAGCCTCTTCCGTGGCATTCCTTATGGCATGGAATACGTAAGACAGGGCACATTGAGAAAGTTTTGGAGTGTAAATATTGCCCAAAGAAGTATTTTTCCTGTAAACCTTAATTTCTGTATTCGTCCCATAGTGCCATCCTGGTCTCCACCTCAGCCATGTGTAAGCGAGAATGAGCTCTTGCCAGAAAACTCAACTAAGTCTTTCAGCGTATGCTCACTGGAATTAGCTGCTGTATTTCAACTGTAGCCTGTTATCATGAAGCTGAGAAGAATTCATGATCATTGCCCTTTTTTACTTAGGGTGGACCTCGCGTTATGGCGTTACATACCACTTTCTCTTCAGGGAGTCGCAGTTTAGGCACGAAAAGCTTCTTCCGAGGCATTCTTCAGGGCTTTGAGTATGTAAGACAAGGCACATTGAGAAAGTTTTGGAGTGTAAATGTTCCCAAACACGGGTTTTTCCTGTAAACCTTACTTTCGTTATTCGCCCCAAAGAGCCATCCTGGACTCCACCTAAGCCATGTGTAAACAATTTTGAGGTCTTACCAGAAAACTTAACTAAGCTTTTTAGCGTATGCTCACATGAATTAGCTGCTGTATCTCAGACTGTAGCCTGTTATCAAGACGCTGGGAGAAATTCGTACTCATTGTCCTTTTTGACTTTGAATGTATCTCAAGTTGTGGAGATATATACCACTTTCTGTCAGGGAGTCATAGTATATGCCCGACACTCCTCTTCCGAGGCATTCCTCATGGCCTGAATACGTAAGACCAGGGACATTGTGAAAGTTAGTGGAGTGTATATGTTCCCCAACGAAGGGTTTTTCCTGTAAACCTTACTTGCTGTATTTGCCCCTTAGAGCCCTCTTGGAGTCCACCTGAGCCATGTGTAGGCAAGAATGAGCTCTTGTCAGAAAACTCAACGAAGCTTTTCAGCGTATGCTTTCCTGAATTAGTTGCAATATCGGAACTGTAACCGTTATCAAGAAGCTGGGAGGAATTCATGATCATTGCCTTTTTGACTTAGGGTGGACCTCGCATTATGGCGTTACATACCACTTTCTCTTCAGGGAGTCGCAGTTTAGGCACGAAAAGCTTCTTCCGACGCATTCTTCAGGGCTTTGATTATGTAAGACAAGGCACATTGAGAATGTTTTGGAGTGTAAATGTTCCCCAAAGATGGGTTTTTCCTGTAAACCTTGCTTTCTTTATTCGCCCCAAAGAGCCATCCTCGACTCCACCTAAGCCATGTGTAAACAATTTTGAGCTCTTGCCAGAAAACTCAGCTAGGTCTTTCAGCGTATGCTCACCTGAATTAGCTGCTGTGTCTCAGACTGTAGCTTGTTGTCAAGAAGCTGGGAAGAATTCATTCTCATTGCCCTTTTTGACTTAGGTTGTATCTCGCGTTATGGCATTACATAACACTTGTTCTTCAAGGAGTCACAGGGTAGTCCCGAAAGCCTCTTCGGAGGCATTCCTCAAGGCATGGAATACGTAACACAAGGTAAGTTGACAATTCTGTAGTGTAAATGTTGTCCAAAGAAAGTATTTTCCTGTAAACCTTACTTTCTGTATTCGCCCCATTGAGCTTTCTTGGATTCCACCTCAAGCATGTGCGAGCAAGAATGAGCTCTTGCCAGAAAACTCAAATAAGATTTTCAGTGTATGCTCACCTGAATTAGCTGCTGTATCTCAGACTGTACCTTGTTATCAGGAAGCTGAGAAGAATTCATGATCATTGCACTTTTCGACTTAGGGTATATCTCACGTTATGGTGTTACATAACACTTGTTCTTCAAGGAGTCACAGGGTAGTCCCGAAAGCCTCTTCGGAGGCATTCCTCAAGGCATGGAATACGTAACACAAGGTAAGTTGACAATTCTGTAGTGTAAATGTTGTCCAAAGAAAGTATTTTCCTGTAAACCTTACTTTCTGTATTCGCCCCATTGAGCTTTCTTGGATTCCACCTCAGCCATATGCGAGCAAGAATGAGCTCTTGCCAGAAAACTCAAATAAGCTTTTCAGTGTATGCTCACCTGAATTAGCTGCTGTATCTCAGAATGTAGCCTGCTATCAAGAAGCTGGGAAGGTCTCACGCTCTTTGCCCTTTTTGACTTTGGATGTATTTCTCTTGGTGGAGATATATACCACTTTCACTTCAGGGAGTCACAGTGTAGGCCCCAAAAGCCTCCTCTGAGAAATTCCTCATGGCATGGAATACGTAAGACAAGGCAAATGGAGAAAGATTTGGAGTGTAAATGTTGCCCAAGGAAGGGTTTTTCCTGTAAAACTTACTTTCTGTATTCGCCCCATAGAGCCCTATTATATTCCACCTCAGCCATATGTAAGCAAGAATGAGCTCTTGCCAGAAAACTCAACTGTGATTTCCAGCCTATGTTCACCTGAATTATCTTCTGTATATCAGACTGGCCCTGCTATCAAGAAGCTGGGAAGAATTCATGATCACTGCCCTTTTTGACATAGGCGTCTCTCGCTTTATTGCATTACATACCACTTTCTCTCAGGGAGTCACACTCCAAGCCAGAAATGCCTCTTCCGAGGCATTCCTCACGGCTTGGAATACGTAACACAAGGCACATTGTGAAAGTCTTGCAGTGTACATGTTTCCCAACGATCAGTTTTTCCTATAAACCTTACTTTCAGTATTCACACCATGGAGCCCTCTTGGATTCCACCTCACCTATGTGTAAGCAAGGATGAACTCTTGCCAGAAAACTCAACTAAGTTTTCCAGCATATGCTCACCTGAATTAGCTGCTGTATCTCAATTGTGGACTGTTCTCAAGAAGCTGGGAAGAATTCATGATCACTGCCCTTTTTGACATAGGCGTCTCTCGCTTTATTGCATTACATACCACTTTCTCTCAGGGAGTCACACTCCAAGCCAGAAATGCCTCTTCCGAGGCATTCCTCACGGCTTGGAATACGTAACACAAGGCACATTGTGAAAGTCTTGCAGTGTACATGTTTCCCAACGATCAGTTTTTCCTATAAACCTTACTTTCAGTATTCACACCATGGAGCCCTCTTGGATTCCACCTCACCTATGTGTAAGCAAGGATGAACTCTTGCCAGAAAACTCAACTAAGTTTTCCAGCATATGCTCACCTGAATTAGCTGCTGTATCTCAATTGTGGACTGTTCTCAAGAACCTGGGAAGAATTCATGCTCATTGCCTTTTTTTTTTTTAAACCTTTATTTTGCTTTTAACTTTTACAGAGTTTTGTTGTTCACAGACATGCATGTTCTCAGATTAGTCACATGTATATCCCCCCATTCCCTCCCCTCCCGACCATCACATAGCACCCCTAAAGGATCCCCTTTTCTCACAGAGCAATGACTATAGCTATTTTCTTCACTTATGATAGTACAGGCCTTCATGCTACTTCCTTTACGCCTCTCACCCACTGTTCCTTCCCCACAATGTCCATATGTCCACTGTCCATGTCTGTCTTTCTGTCGCTTCACTGCGTGTGACATCATCACCATCCTACTAGACTCCATATATATGTGTTAATATACTGTATTTGTCCTTCTCTTTCTGACTGACTTCACTCTTGATGATACGTTCTAGAACCAGCCACCTCATTAGCGTTGATTCTTCTGCATTTCTCTTTACAGCTGTGTAGTATTCCATTGTATATATATACCAGAGCTTTTGGATCCATTCGTTCGTCGATGGGCATCTAGGTTCCTTCCATGTTCTAGCTATTGTATAGACAGCTGCGATGAACATTGGGGTACAGGTGCTTCTTTCAGTTTTGATTTCATCAGGGTATAAGCCTAAGAGTGGGATTGCTGGGTCATATGGTGCTTCTATTTTTAGTTTTTTAAGAAATCTCCAGACTGTCTTCCATAGAGGCTGTATCAATTTACACTCCCACCAGCAATGCAGGAGTGTTCCCTTTTCTTCGCAGCCTCTCCAGCATTTATTGTCTGTCGATTTGTGGATGATGGCCATTCTGATGGGTGTGAGGTGATATCTCATTGTAGTTTTGATTTGAATTTCTCTAATTATTAGTGAAGTTGAGCATCGTTTCATGTGTTTTGGGGCCATCTGTATGTCATCGTTGGAGAAGTGTCTGTTTAGGTCCTTTTCCCATTTTTTGATTGGGTTGTTCGTTTTTCCACTGCTGAGTTGTCTGAGTTGCTTGTAGATTTTGGAGATTAATTCTTTGTCTGTTGTTTCATTTGCTATGATTTTCTCCCACTCTGAGGGCTGTCTGTTCAGCTTTTTTGTAATTTCTTTAGCTGTACAAAAGCTTTTAAGTTTCATGAGGTCCCACATGTTCATTTGTCTTTTTAGTTCCACTATTCTAGTAGGTGGGTCAGAGAAGATCTTGCTTTGATTGATGTCCTTGAGGGTTTTGCCTATATTCTCCTCTAAGAGTTTGATGGTTTCTGGCCTTTCATTTAGGTCTTGAATCCATTTTGAGTTGATCTTTGTGTATGGTGTCAGGGTATGTTCCAACTTCAACTTCTTGCATGTAGCTGTCCAATTTTCCCAGCACCATTTGTTGAAGAGGCTGTCTTTGTCCCATTTTATATGTTCGCCTCCTTTGTCAAAAATAAGGTACCCATAGGTGCGTGGCTTTATCTCTGGGTTCTCGATCTTGTTCCATTGGTCGATAGTTCTGTTTTTGTGCCAGTACCATACTGTCTTGAGGACTGTTGCTTTGTAGTAGAGTCTGAAGTTGGGGAGGCTGATCCCTCCAGCTCCATTCTTCTTCCTGAGGATTGCTTTGGCTATTCGAGGTCTTTTGTGTTTCCATATGAACTGTGTTAATCGTTGGTGTAGTTCTGTGAAGAATGTTATTGGGAGTTTGATAGGGATCGCATTGAATCTATAGATGACATTTGGTAGTATGGTCATTTTCACAATATTGATTCTCCCGACCCAGGAACACGGAATATTTCTCCATCTGTTTAACTCTTCTTTAATGTCTCTCATGAGTGTCTTGTAATTTTCTGTATACAGTTCTTTTGTTTCTTTGGGTAGGTTTATTCCTAGATATTTGATTCTTTTGGTTGCGATGGTGAAGGGGATTGCCTCTTTGATTTCATTTTCTGATTTTTCATTGTTTGTGTATAGGAATGCCAGTGATTTCTGTACATTGATTTTTTATCCTGCGACTTTGCTGCATTCGCTGATTAGCTCTAGTAGCTTTGTAACCGTGTCTTTGGGATTTTCTATGTATAATATCATGTCGTCTGCAAAAAGAGAGAGCTCGACTTCTTCCTTTCCAATCTGGATTCCTTTGATTTCTTTCTCTTCTCTTATTGCTATTGCTAGAACTTCCAGGACTATGTTGAATAAGAGTGGTGAAAGTGGACACCCTTGTCTTGTTCCTGATCTTAGAGGGAATGCTTTGAGTTTTTCACCATTGAGGATAATGTTCGCTGTGGGCTTCTCATATATGGCTTTCACTATGTTGAGATAGGTTCCTTCTATGCTCATTTTTTGAAGAGTTTTTATCATAAATGAATGCTGTACTTTGTCAAAGGCTTTTTCTGCATCTATTGAAATGATCATGTGATTTTTGTCTTTCAATTTGTTGATATGGTGTATCACATTGATTGATTTGCGGATGTTGAAGAATCCTTGCATGCCTGGGATGAACCCGACTTGATCGTGATGAATGAGCTTTTTGATGTGTTACTGAATTCTGTTTGCTAGGATTTTGTTGAGGATTTTGGCATCTTGATTCATCAGTGAAATTGGCCTATAATTTTCTTTTTTTGTGATGTCTTTGCCTGGCTTTGGTATCAGGGTGATGGTGGCCTTGTAGAATGTGTTTGGAAGTATTCCTTCCTGTGCAATTTTTTGGAAGAGTTTTAGAAGGACAGGTATTAGCTCTTCTTTGAATGTTTGGTAGAATTCACTTGTCAAACCATCTGGCCCTGGGCTTTTATTTTTGGGTAGATTTTTGATCACAAGTTCGATTTCTGAGCTTGTGATTGGCCTGTTCATAGTTTCTATTTCTTCCTGGTTGAGTCTTGGGAGATTAATCTTCTCTAAGAAACTGTCCATTTCTTCCAGGTTGTCCAGTTTGTTGCCATAGAGTTGTTCATAATAGTCTCTTATAATCCTTTGGATTTCTGCATTATCCGTTGTAATCTCTCCTTTTTCATTTTTGATTTTGGTGATCTGGTTCTTCTCTCTCTTTTTCTTGATGAGTCTGGCCAGTGGTGTGTCGATTTTATTGACTTTTTTGAAGAACCAGCTTTTTGTTTTATTTATCTTTACTATTGTTTCTTTTGTTTCTTTTTCATTTATTTGTGCTATGCTCTTTATGATTTCCCTTCTTCTGCTGGCTTTGGGGTGTTTTTGTTCTTCTTCCTCCAGTTGTTTTAAGCGTAAGGTAAGGTCGTCTGTTTGAGGTTTTCCTAGTTTCTTGAGGTGGGATTGTATTGCTATAAATTTCCCTCTTAGAACTGCTTTTGCAGTATCCCATAGGTTTTGCACGGTCGTGTGTTCATTGTCATTTTCTTCTAGGAATTTTTTTATTTCTCCTTTGATTTCCTCAATGATCAGTTGGTTTTTTAAGGTATGTGTTGTTTAATCTCCATGTGTTTGTGTTTTTAGCGGTTTGTTTCCTGTAGTTGATCTCTAGTCTCACTGCATTGTGGTCCGAGAAGATGGTTGATAGAATTTCAGTTTTCTTGAATTGACTGAGGATTGATTTGTGGCCCAAGATGTGGTCTATCCTGGAGAATGTTCCGTGAGAACTTGAGAAGAAAGTGTATTCTTCTGCTTTTGGATGGAAAGTCCTAAAGATATCAATGAGGTCCATTTTTTCTAGTGTGGCATTTAAGGCTTGTGTTTCTTTATTAATTTTCTGTTTGGATGATCTGTCCATTGGTGTGAGAGGAGTGTTAAAGTCTCCTACTATGATTGTGTTGCTGTCAATGTCTTCTTTTATGTCTGAAAGTGTTTGTCTTATGTATTGGGGTGCTCCTGCATTGGGAGCGTAGATATTTATGATTGTTATGTCTTCTTCTTGCATCCAAGATCCCTTAATCATGATGTAGTGACCTGCCTTGTCTCTTAGAATCTTCTTTACTTTAAAATCTATTTTATCTGATATGAGGATTGCTACTCCAACTTTCTTTTGATTTCCATTTTCATGGAATATCTTTTTCCAGCCTCTCACTTTCAGTCTATGAGTGGCTCTAGGTCTGAAGTGAGTTTCCTGGAGGCAGCATATGTATGGGTCGTGTTTTTGGATCCATACAGCCACTGTGTGTTTTGGTTGGGGCGTTTAGTCCATTGACATTCAAAGTAATTATTGATACAAATGATCCTATTGTCATCTTCTTAGATGTTATGATGGGTTTGTTTCGTGGATCTTCTCCTTTTATACTTGTTTTCTATATAAGTCCCTTTAACATTTGTTGTAAGGCTGGTTTGGTGTGACTAAATTCTTTTAATTTTTGCTTGTCTGTAATGCTTTTGATTTCTCCATCAATTTTGAAGGAGATCCTTGCAGGGTAGAGGATTCTTGGTTGCAGATTATTCTCTTTCAGCCGTTTAAATGTGTCCTGCCATTCCCTTCTGGCCTGCAGAGTTTCTATTGAAAGATCAGCTGTTAAACGGATGGGCTTTCCCTTGTATGTCACTAGTTGCTTTGCCCTTGCTGCTTTGAGAATTCTATCTTTGTGTTTAATTTGTGTTAACTTCATTAATATGTGTCTTGGTGTGTTTCTTCTCAGATTGATTCTGTTAGGTACTCTTTGTGCTTCGTGGACTTGATTGACTATTTCTTTTCCCATGTTGGGGAAATTTTCAACTAGAAGCTCTTCAAAAATTTTCTCATAGCCTTTCTTTTTTTCTTCTTCTTCTGGAACTCCTATAATTCGAATATTGGTGCGTTTGATATTATCCCAGAGGTCTCTGAGGCTGTCCTCTGCTCTTTTCATTCTTTGAGCTAAAGTCTGTTTTTCAGCAGTTACTTCCACCATTTTATCTTCCAGCTCACTTATCCGGTCTTCTGTCTCAGATACTCTGCTCTTGATTCCTTCTGCAGTGTTTTTCAGTTCAGCAATTGAGTTGTTTGTCTCTGTTACTTTTTTGGTAAGTTCTTGTATTTCTTTATTCAGTGTGTTAGTTGTATCTTGCAATTTCTCTGAAATTCTGTTTTCACTGTCTTTGATCATCTTTACTATCATTCTTCTGAAATCACTTTCAGAAAGTTTGTCCAAATTCTCTTCATTAATTTGATCTTGTGTGTTTGTGGATTGTTCCTTCGCTTGTGTGGTATTTCTCTGCCGTTTCATTGTTATTATTAATTTTTTAAAACTGATTCTGTTTGGGATTTCCTTTTCCCAGACTTTGAGTTACGTCTGTTGGTGTTTGTTGTTTGGATGGGGCTTCTATTCTGGGTGATGCTGGTAATTGGGTGATGTCAGGACTTGTATACAAGTGATTACCTTTGCTGGCGTTCTCACTTGTATACTGCTCTTTAGTGTTAGGCGTTCTCTAGTATTGTAGAGTTTTGGAGTCAGTGCACCCTCCTTAAAACCCTGGGGCTTGTTGCCTGACGAGGGAATGAAAATTTCACAGCTGGTTTGTTATGGCATTAAATGATATTAAAACATATATATGCAAATGAGAAACAGAAGGTATACCTTTGACAAATGGCAATTTAAAAATTATGCAAGTACTATCTAGAGTATTGAATTATACACATAAACATATACAGCTATAACATAACCCAAACATTCCAATCAAAAATACAGTACAATACGTTAGCACGGTGAATAGAGAAATCCAAGAATGATATTCACAAGTTAATAAGCAAACTAAGTAGAGTACCAATTGGAGAATAATGCTAGAACAGGATCCCTGTTGGGGATAAGGCAATGAGGACAGAACAGACTAAGAAATATAGTGGGGAAAGGAAAAAGAGAAAGGGAGGATAGAAGAGAAATATAGAATAATATTGCAAAGTTAAATATAGGGAGATAAAGATTTGTATGTATTAGAATTTAGTGCTATAGGAAAGGAGCTTCAGAGAAAGCAAAGAATTACAGAGGAGGTAATAGTACAAATGAAAAAATTATTAAAAAATAAAAGATCTAAATTTTATAGAAAAATATAGAAAAACAAAGCAAAAAAAAAAAAAAAAAAAAAACCCACAGAACCTTAAAAGGCCAATGGGGAACAAGAAGTTTATACCAAAATAAAATGTGTGGTTTAAAAGGAAAAAGAAAAAAAAAATTATGTAAACTTGAATATATTCAGTCTTACTGATAAGATTAGTCGCTTCAATAGAATTCAGTGAAGGAACTGAACACACCCACTCTCTCTCTCACACACACCCCCAAGAAAAGAAAGAAAAAAAAAAGCGGTGGGTGCACTGAGTGGGTTTGGAAAAAAGAGAAAAAACAAAAATTGAAACAAAGTAATACAATACAAAAAATGAAATTTTAAAGTCCAGCAGTAACTCCAGCTTCAGACAAAACGTGAAAATAGTGTTTATGTTCTTCTGTCTCTTGCTGACTATTCAGGAATTATCAGTCTTTTTCTTGCCTCTGGCAGTGGTTGGATCTGAAGACCTCTTTGACTGCTTGTTTCGGCCTATTCCAGAATTAAAAGGCCCACCCAGGCTGGCCCTGGGAGTTTCTTAATCCAAATCCCTTTTCTTTCTGGGTGGAGCTAAGTTCCCTCCCTGTAGCTTGACCAGCAGCCCTGCAGTTTGACCAGCAGCCAAACTACAGTAGGGAAAATGGCGTCTGTCTCACAGAGGATTTATTCCCACACGCTCTATGAAAAGCACTTCCACAGTGCCCCCGACCCTGCTGAAGGCCACCGTCGACCCCCGCCACTGTGGGAGACGTCAGGTTACTCAGAGGTGAGTCTGGCTCAGTCACATGCAGGATCGCTATTCCTCTCTCCCTGATCACAGTGCGCAGAGACTTTCCAGTCCTCCTCGGCGGTTCTGTGATCAGGTTAATGGTAACCTCCTCCAAAGGGAACTGAGTGCCGCCCTTCCGAAGCCTGCTCAAGGGCACTTCTAGCTCAAGGGGCACCTGGAACCTCCAAAGCAGGTCTGGCTCAGTCCCTTGTGGGTGTTAGTGCTCCTCTCCCGGGTTTTGATCTACAACAGCCTTTGTGGCTTTGGCCCACCCAGCCTTTCCGGCGGGTACGAGGTTTGACTTTTAAAAGTGTGATTGCGCCCCTCCTACCGTCTTGATGCGGCTTCTCCTTTGTTCTTCGATGTGGGGTGTCCCACAGAGAGGTCTGTGATCAGATCCAACCTCCTTTCGTCTATGGTTTCCTAGGAACTCGTCCCTCATTGCCCTTTCTGATTTAGGGTGGACCTCGAGTTATGACGTTACATACCAATTTCTCTTCCGGGAGTCGCAGTATATTCCCAAAAATCCTCTTCTGAGGCATTCCTCACGGCCTTGAATATGTATGACAAGGCACATTGAGAAAGCTTTCGAGTGTAAATGTTGCCCAAAGAAGGGTTTTTCCTGTAAACCTTGCTATCTGTATTCGCCCCATAGAGCCCTCTTGGGGTAAACCTCAGCCATGTGTAAGCCAAAATGAGCTCTTGCCAGAAAACTCAACTAAGCTTTTCAGCATATGCTCACATGAATTAGCTGCTGTATCTCAATTGTAGCATGCTATCTTGAAGCTGGGAAAAATTCACGCTCATTATCCTTTTTCACTTTGGAAGTATTTCGCGTTGTGGAGATATATACCACTTTCTCATCAGGGAGTCGCACTGCAGCCCGAGAAGGCAATTCAGAGGCATCCTCATGGCATGAAATACGTAAGACAAGGCAATTTGAGAAAGTCTTGCATTGTAAATGTTGCCGAGAGAAGTGTTTTTCCTGTAAACCTTACTTTCTGTATTCACCCCATAGAGCCCTCTTGGAGTCCACCTCAGCCATGTGTAAGCAAGAATGAGCTCCTGCCAGCAAATTCAACTAAGCTTTTCAGCATATGCTCACCTGAATTAGATGCTGTAGCTCAGACTGTAGCCTGCTATCAAAAACGTGGAAAGAATTCATGATCATTGCCCTTTTTGACTTTGGATGGATTTCACAAAGTGGAGATATATACCACATTTTCTTCAGAGAGTCGAATTGCAGGAATGAAAAGTCTCCTCTGTGGCATTCCTCAGGCATGGAATACGTAAGACAAGGCATATTGAGAAAGTCTTGCAGTGTAAATATTGCCCAAAGACGGGTTTTTCCTACAAAACTGACTTTCTGACTCACTCCATAGAGCCCTCTTAGAGTCCACCTCGTCCATGTGTAAGCAATTATGACCTCTTACTAGAAACTCAGCTAAGCGTTTCAGCGTATGCTCACCTGAATTAACTGCTGTATCTCAGAATGTAGCCTGCTATCAAGAAGCTGGGAAGAATTCACGGTCTTTGCCCTTTTGACTTTGGATGTATTTCACGTTTGGAGATATATACCACTTTCTCTTCAGGGACTCGTAGTGTAGGCCCGAAAAGTCTCCTCCGAGGCATTCCTCACGGTATGGAATATGTAAGACAAGGCATATTGAGAAAGTCTTGCAGTGTAAATGTTACCCAAAGATGGGTTTTTCCTGTAAAACTGACTTTCTGACTCACTCCATAGAGCCCTCTTAGAGTCCACCTCGTCCATGTGTAAGCAATTATGACCTCTTACTAGAAACTCAGCTAAGCGTTTCAGCGTATGCTCACCTGAATTAGCTGCTGTATCTCAGAATGTAGCCTGCTATCAAGAAGCTGGGAAGAATTCACGGTCTTTGCCCTTTTGACTTTGGATGTATTTCACGTTTGGAGATATATACCACTTTCTCTTCAGGGACTCGTAGTGTAGGCCCGAAAAGTCTCCTCCGAGGCATTCCTCACGGTATGGAATATGTAAGACAAGGCACATTGAGAAAGTCTTGCAGTGTAAATGTTGCCGAAAGAAGTGTTTTTCCTGTAAACGTTATTTTCTGAATTCGCCCCATAGAGCCCTCTTGGAATCTGTGTCAGCCATGTGTAAGCAAGAATGAAGTCTTGCCAGAAAACTCAACTAAACTTTTCAAAGTATGATACCCTGAAATAGATCTTGTATCTCAGAATGTAGCCTGCTATGTATTAGCTGGGAATAATTCATCATCATTGCCCTTTTTGACTTTGAATGTATTTTGCGTGGTGGAGATATATACCACTTTCTCATCACAGAGTCGCAGTGCAGGCCCGAAAAGCATCTTCCGAGGCATTCCTCACGTCATGGGATACGTAACACAAGGCACAAGCTTTCAGCGTATGCTCACATGATTTAGCTGCCCTATCTGACACTTTAAACTGCTACAAGGAAGCTGGTGAGATTTCATGTTCATTGCCCTTTTTGACTTGGGATGAATGTCGCGTTATGGCGTTACATACATCTTTCTCTTCAGGGAGTCGCAGTTTAGGCCCGAGAAGCCTCTTCCGAGGCATACTTCAGGGCATGGAGTAAATAAGACAAGGTGCGTTGAGAAAGTTTTGGAGTGTAAATGTTGCTCAAAGAAGGGCTTTTCCTGTAAAATTTACTCTCTGTATTCGCCTCAAAGAGCCCTCTTGGATACCACTGCAGTCATGTGTGAGGAAAAATGAGCTCTTGCCAAAAAGTCACCTAAGCTTTCAGAGTATGCTCACATGAATTAGCTGCTTTATCGTAGCCTGAAACCTGCTATCATGAAGCTGGTGAGATTTCATGGTCATTGCCCTTTTAGACTTGGGATGTATCTCGAGTTATGGCGCTACATACCTCTTTCATGTCAGGAAGTCACAGTGTAGGCCCGAAAAGACATTTCGAGGCATTCCTCACGTCATGGGATACGTAACACAAGGCACAAGCTTTCAGCGTATGCTCACATGATTTAGCTGCCCTATCTGACACTTTAAACTGCTACAAGGAAGCTGGTGAGATTTCATGTTCATTGCCCTTTTTGACTTGGGATGAATGTCGCGTTATGGCGTTACATACATCTTTCTCTTCAGGGAGTTGCAGTATAGGCCCAGAAAGCCTCTTCTGAGGCATAATCAGGGTATGGAATATATAAGGCAAGGCGCATTGAGAAAGGTTTGGAGTGTAAATGTTGCCCAAAGAAGGGCTTTTCCTGTAAAATTTACTCTCTGTATTCGCCTCATAGAACCCTCTTGGAATCCACCTAAGTCATGTGTGTAAGAATGAGCTCTTGCCTAAAAAGTCACCTAAGCTTTCAGAGTATGCTCACATGAATTAGCTGCTGTACCTCAGACTGTAACCTGCTATCATGAAGCTGGTGAGATTTCATTTTCACTGCCCTTTCAGACGTGGGATGTATCTCGAGTTATGGCGCTACATACCTCTTTCATGTCAGGAAGTCACAGTGTAGGCCCGAAAAGACATTTCCGAGGCATACTTCAGGACATGAGATATATAAGACAAGGCGCATTGAGAAACGTTTTGAGTGTAAATGTTGCCCAAAGAAGGGCTTTTCCTGTAAAATTTTCTCTATGTATTCGCCTCATAGAACCCTCTTGCAATCCACCTCAGTCATGTATGAGGAAGAATGAACTCTTCCCAGAAAACTCAACTAAGCTTTCAGCATATGTTCTCATGAATTAACTGCTGTATCTGAGAGTGTAACCTGCTATCAGGAATCTTGTGAGATTTCATATTAATTGCCCTTTTTGACTTGGGATGTATCTCGCGTTATGGCATTACATAGCTCTTTCTCTTCAGGTAGTCGCAGTGTAGGCCCGAAAAGCCTCTTCCGATGCATACTTCAGAACGTGGAATATATAATTCAAAGCACTTTGAGAAATTTTTGGAGTGTAAATGTTGACCAAAGAAGTGCTTTTCCTGTAAACATACTTTCTGTATTCGCTTCATAGTGCGCTATTGGAATCCATTTCAGTCATGTGTAGAAGAATGAGCTCTTGTCAGAATACTCAACGGAGCTTTTCAGCGTATTCTCACATGAATTAGCTGCTGTATCTCAGACTTTAGCTTGCTATCAAGAAAATGGATAGAATTCATGTTCCTTGCCCTTTTTGACCTGGGATATATCTCGTGTTATGGTGTTACATACCATTTTGTCTTCTGGGCGTCGAAATGTAGGCCCGAAAATCCTATTCCGAGGCATTCTTTAGGGCATGGAATATGTAAGACAAGGTGCAGTGAGAAAGTTATGGTGTGTAAGTATTGCCCAAAGAAGGGCTTTTTGTGTATAGCCTTCTTTCTGTATTCAGCCTATAAAACCATTTTGGAATCCACCTCAGACATGTGTGAGGAAAAATGAGCTCCTCCGTGAAAACTCACTTAAGTTTTCAGTGTATGCTCACCTGAATTAGCTGCTGTAACTCAGACTGCAACCTGCTATCAGGAAGCTGGGAAGGATTCAGGTTCATTGCCCTTTTTGACTTGTGATGTATCTCGTGTTATGGCTTTACATACCACATTCTCCTCTGGGAGTCCCAGTGTAGTCCCGAAAAGCCTCTTCTGAGGCATAAATCTGGGCATGGAATATATAATTCAAAGCACTTTGAGAAATTTTTGGAGTGTAAATGTTGACCAAAGAAGTGCTTTTCCTGTAAACATACTTTCTGTATTCGCTTCATAGTGCGCTATTGGAATCCATTTCAGTCATGTGTAGAAGAATGAGCTCTTGTCAGAATACTCAACGGAGCTTTTCAGCGTATTCTCACATGAATTAGCTGCTGTATCTCAGACTTTAGCTTGCTATCAAGAAAATGGATAGAATTCATGTTCCTTGCCCTTTTTGACCTGGGATATATCTCGTGTTATGGTGTTACATACCATTTTGTCTTCTGGGCGTCGAAATGTAGGCCCGAAAATCCTATTCCGAGGCATTCTTTAGGGCATGGAATATGTAAGACAAGGTGCAGTGAGAAAGTTATGGTGTGTAAGTATTGCCCAAAGAAGGGCTTTTTGTGTATAGCCTTCTTTCTGTATTCAGCCTATAAAACCATTTTGGAATCCACCTCAGACATGTGTGAGGAAAAATGAGCTCCTCCGTGAAAACTCACTTAAGTTTTCAGTGTATGCTCACCTGAATTAGCTGCTGTAACTCAGACTGCAACCTGCTATCAGGAAGCTGGGAAGGATTCAGGTTCATTGCCCTTTTTGACTTGTGATGTATCTCGTGTTATGGCTTTACATACCACATTCTCCTCTGGGAGTCCCAGTGTAGTCCCGAAAAGCCTCTTCTGAGGCATAAATCTGGGCATGGAATACATAAGACAAGGCGCATTGAGAAAGGTTTGGAGTGTAAATGTTGCCCAAAGAAGGTCGTTTACTGTAAAATTTACCTTGTGTATTCGCCTCATAGTGCACTCTTGTAATCCACCTCAATCAAGTGTAAGGAATGAGAAGCTCTTCCTAGAAAACTCACCTTAGCTATTCAGCCTATTCTCAGCTGAATTAACTTCTGTATCTAAGACGATAGTTTTCTCTCAAGAAACTCGGAGGAATTCATGTTCATTTCCCTTTTTGACTTGAGATATTCCTAGCGTTATGGAGTTACATACCACTTTCACTTCAGGGAGTCTCACGGTAGGCCAGAAAACCCTCTTCCGAGGCATACTTCAGGGCTTGGAATATGTAAGACAAGGCGCATTGACAATGATTTGGAGTGTAAATGTAGCCCAAAGATGGGCTGTTCCTGTATAACCTACTTTCTGTATTCAGCCTATAGAACCATTTTGGAATCCACCTCCGATATTGGTGAGGAAGAATGAGCCCTTCCCAGAAAACTCACCTAAGCTTTTCAGCGTATGCTCACATGAATTAGCTGCTCATTCTGAGAATGTAACCTCCAATCAGGAAGATGATGAAATTTCATGTTCACTGCCCTTTTTTACTTGGGATGTATCACATGTTATTGCGTTTCATACCCCTTTCTCTTCATGGTGTCACAGGGTAGGTCGGAGAAATCTTTTCCGAGGCATACTTCAGGGCTTGGAATATGTAAGACAAGGCGCATTGACAATGATTTGGAGTGTAAATGTAGCCCAAAGATGGGCTGTTCCTGTATAACCTACTTTCTGTATTCAGCCTATAGAACCATTTTGGAATCCACCTCCGATATTGGTGAGGAAGAATGAGCCCTTCCCAGAAAACTCACCTAAGCTTTTCAGCGTATGCTCACATGAATTAGCTGCTCATTCTGAGAATGTAACCTCCAATCAGGAAGATGATGAAATTTCATGTTCACTGCCCTTTTTTACTTGGGATGTATCACATGTTATTGCGTTTCATACCCCTTTCTCTTCATGGTGTCACAGGGTAGGTCGGAGAAATCTTTTCTGAGGCATACTTCAGGGCATGTAATATATAAGACAAGGCCCATTGAGAAAGGTTTGGAGTGTAAATGTTGCCCAGAGAAGGGCTTTTCCTATAAAACTTACTTTCTGTATTCGCCTTATAGAGACCTCTTGGAATCCACCTCAGTCATGTGTGAGGAAGAAGGAACTCTTCCCAGAAAACTCATCCAAATTATTAGCGTATGCTCTCAAGAATTACGTGCTGTGTCTCAGACTGTAACCTGCGATCAGGAAGCAGGTGAGATGTCATGTTAATAGCCCTTTTTGACTTGGGATATATCTCATGATATTGCATTTCATACTCCGTTCTTTTCAGGGAGTCGCAGTGTAGGCCCAAAAAACCTCTTCCGAGGCATATTTCAAGGCAGGAAATATATACGGAAAGGCGCACTGAGAAAGCTTTGTAGTGTAAATGTTGCCCAAAGAAGGGCTTTTCCTGTAAAATTAACTTTCTGGATTCGCTTCATAACGCGCTCTTGGAAACCACCTCAGTCAAGTGTGAGGAATGATTAGCTCTTCCCAAAAAACCTAACGTAGCTTTTCAGCATATTCTCATCTGAATTAGCTGCTGTATCTCAGACTGTAGCTTGCTATCAAGAAAATGGATAGAAGGCATGGTCATTGCCCATGTTGACTTGGGATGTATCTCGTGTTGTGGAATTACATACCACTTACTCTTGAGGGAGTGGCAGTGTAGGCCTGAGAAGCCTCTTCCGAGGCATACTTCAGGACATGGAATATGTAAGATAAGGTGCATTGAGAAAGATTTGGACTGTCAGTGGTGCCCAAAGAATGGCTTTTACTGTAATACTTACTTTCTGTATTCGCCTCATAGAGTCCTCTTGGAATACAACTCAGTCAATTGTGAGGAATGAGGAGCTCTTCCCAGAAAACTCAACTTAAACTTTCAGTGTGTTCTCACAGGAATTAGCTGCTGTATCTCAGACTGTAGCTTGCTATCAAGAAAATGGATAGAAGGCATGGTCATTGCCCATGTTGACTTGGGATGTATCTCGTGTTGTGGAATTACATACCACTTACTCTTGAGGGAGTGGCAGTGTAGGCCTGAGAAGCCTCTTCCGAGGCATACTTCAGGACATGGAATATGTAAGATAAGGTGCATTGAGAAAGATTTGGACTGTCAGTGGTGCCCAAAGAATGGCTTTTACTGTAATACTTACTTTCTGTATTCGCCTCATAGAGTCCTCTTGGAATACAACTCAGTCAATTGTGAGGAATGAGGAGCTCTTCCCAGAAAACTCAACTTAAACTTTCAGTGTGTTCTCAGCTGAATTAGCTGCTGTATCTCAGACTGTAGCCTGCTATCAAGAAACTGGATAGAATTCATGTTCATTGCCCTTTTTGACTTGGGATGTATCTCACGTTATGGCGTTACATACCACTTTCTCTTGGGGGAGTCCCAGTGTAGGTCTGAAATGCCTCTTCCGAGGCATACTTCAGGCCTTGGAATATGTAAGACAAGGCTCATTGAGAAAGTTTTGGAGTGTAAATGTTGCCCAGAAAAGGGCTTTTCCTATAAAACTTACTTTCTGTATTCGCCTTATAGAGACCTCTTGGAATCCACCTCATTCATGTGTGAGGAAGAAGGAATTCTTCCCAGAAAACTCAACCAAATTATTAGCGTTTGCTCTCATGAATTATGTGCTGTTTCTGAGACTGTAAACTGCGATCAGGAAGGTGGTGAGATGTCATGTTAATTGGCCTTTTTGTCTTGGGATATATCTCATGATATTGCATTTCATACTCCTTTCTTTTCAGGCAGTCACAGTGTAGGCACGACAAGCCTCTTCCGAGGCATATTTCAGGGCATGAAATATATATGGAAAGGCGCATTGAGAAAGGTTTGTAGTGTAAAAGTTGCCCAAAGAAGGGCTTTTCCTGTAAAATTAAATTTTAGGATTCGCTTCATAACGCGCTCTTGGAATCCACCTCAGTCAAGTGTGAGGAATGAGTAGCTCTTCCCAGAAAACCTAACGTAAGTTTTCAGCATATTCTCGGCTGAATTAGCTGCTGTATCTCAGACTGTAGCTTGCTATCAAGAAAATGGATAGAATGCATGTTCATTGCTCTTGTTGACTTGGGATGTATCTCGTGTTATGGCATTACATACCACTTACTCTTCAGGGAGTGCAGAGTAGGCCCGAGAAGCGTCTTCCGAAGCATACTTCAGGGCATGGAATATGTAAGACAAGGTGAACTGGGAAAGATTTGGATTGTCAGTGGTGCCCAAAGAATGGCTTTTACTGTAATACTTACTTTCTGTATTCGCCTCATGGAACCCTCTTGGAATCCAACTCAGTCAATTGTGAGGAATGAGGAGCTCTTCCCAGAAAACTCAACTTAAACTTTCAGCATATTCTCAGATGAATTAGCTGCTGTATCTCAGACTGTAGCTTGCTATCAAGAAAATGGATAGAATTCATGTTCATTGCCCTTTTTGACTTGGGTTGTATCTCGTGTTATGGTCTTACATACCATTTTCTCTTCTGTGCGTCGCCGTGCAGGCCCGAAAATCCTCTTCCGAGTCATGCTTCAGGACATGGAATATGTAAGACAAGGCGCATTGAGAAAGATATGGAGTGTCAGTGGTGCCCAAAGAAGGTCTTTCCTGTAATACTGACTTTCTGTATTCGCCTCATAGAAACCGCTTGGAATCCACCTCCATCAAGTGAGAGGAATGAGGAGCTCTTCCCAGAAACTCAACTTAGTTTTTCACCATATTCTCAGGTGAATTAGCTGCTATATCTCAGACTGTAGCTTGCTATCAAGAAACTGGGAAGAATTCACGTTCATTGCCCTTTTTGACTTGGGATGTATCTCATGTTATGGTCTTACATACCATTTTCTCTTCTGTGCGTCGCCGTGCAGGCCCGAAAATCCTCTTCCGAGTCATGCTTCAGGACATGGAATATGTAAGACAAGGCGCATTGAGAAAGATATGGAGTGTCAGTGGTGCCCAAAGAAGGTCTTTCCTGTAATACTTACTTTCTGTATTCGCCTCATAGAGCCCTCTTGGAATCGGACTCAGTCAATTGTGAGGAATGAGGAGCTCTTCCCAGAAAACTCAACTTAAACTTGAAGCATATTCTCAGATGAAATAGCTGCTGTATCTCAAACTGTAGCCTGCTATCAAGAAACTGGACAGAATTCATGTTCATTGCCCTTTTTGACTTGGGATATATATCACATTATTGCGTTACATACCGCTTTCTCTTGAGGGAGACCCAGTGTAGGTCTAAAATGCCTCTTCTGAGGCATACTTCAGGCCATGGAATATGTAAGACAAGGCGCATTCAGAAAGTTTTGGAGTGTAAATGTTGCCCAAAGAAGGGCTTTTCCTGTATAGCCTACTTTCTGTATTCAGCCTATAGAAGCATTTTGGAATCCACCTCAGACATCTGTTAGAAAGAATGAGCTCCTCCCTGAAAACTCACCTAAGTTTTCAGCTTAGGCTCACCTGAAATAGCTGCTGTATCTCAGACTGTAACCTACTATCAGGAAGCTGGGAAGGATTCAGGCTCATTGCCATTTTGACTTGGGATGTATCTCGTGTTATGACCTTACATACCACTTTCTCTTCTGGGAGTTCCAGTGTAGGCCTGAAAAGTCTCTCCCGAGCCATACTTCAGGCCATGGAATATGTAAGACAAGGCGCATGAAGAAAGTTTGAGAGTGTCAATGCTGCCCAAAGAAGGGCTTTCCCTGTATAGCCTACTTTCTGTATTCAGCCTATAGAAGCATTTTGGAATCCACCTCAGACATCTGTTAGAAAGAATGAGCTCCTCCCTGAAAACTCACCTAAGTTTTCAGCTTAGGCTCACCTGAAATAGCTGCTGTATCTCAGACTGTAACCTACTATCAGGAAGCTGGGAAGGATTCAGGCTCATTGCCGTTTTTGACTTGGGATATATCTCATGTTATGGCATTACATACCACTTTCTCTTCTGGGAGTCTCCGTGTAGGGCCGAAAAGCCTCTTCCGAGGCATACATCAGGGTATGGAATATGTAAGACAAGGCGCATTGAGAAAGTTTTGGAATGTAAATGTTGCCCAAATAGGGCTCTACTTGCAAAACTTACTTTCTGTATTCACCTCCTAGATCCTTCTTGGAATCCACCTCAGTCATGTGTGAGGAAGGACGAGCTCTTCCCAGAAAATTCAACTTAAATTTTCAGCGTATTCTCAGCTGAATTAGCCGCTGTATTTCAGACTGTAACCTGATAACAAGAAACTGGATAGAGTTCATGTTCATAGCCCTTTTTGACTTGGGATGTATCTCGCGTTTTGGCGTTACATCCCTCTTTCTCGTGATGGAGTCCCAGTGTAGGTCTGAAAAGCCTCTACCAAGGCATACTCCAGGCCATGGAATATGTAAAACAAGGCACATAGGGAAAGGTTTGGAGTGTAAATGTTGCCCAAAGTAGTGCTTTTCCTGTAAAACTTACTTTCTGTATTCACCTCATAGACCACTTTAGGAATCCATCTCTGTCATGTGTGAGTAAGGATGAGCTCTTGTCAGAAAACTCAACAAAGCTTTCAGCGTATGCTCACATGAATTAGCTGCTGTTTCTGAGACTGTAACCTGCTATCTGGAAGTTGTTGAGAGATCATGTTCACTGCCCTTATTGACTAGGTATGTATCTCGCGTTATGGCGTGACATATCTCTTTGTCTTCAGGGAGTCGCAGTGAAGGCCCAGAAATCCTCTTCTGAGTCATACTTCAAGGCATGTCTTATATAAGGCAAGGGGCATTTAGAAAGCTTTGGAGTGCAAATGTTGCCCAAATTAGGGCTTTTCCTGTAAAAGTTTCTTTTTTTTTTTTCGCCTCAGGGAGCCCTCTTGGAATCCACATCAGTCATGCGTGAGGAAGAATGAGCTCTTCCCCGAAAATTCAACTAAGCTTTCAGCGCATGCTCACATGAATTAACTGCTCTATCTCAGACTGTAACCTGCTATCAGGAAGTTGTTGAGAGATCATGTTCACTGCCCTTATTGACTAGGTATGTATCTCGCGTTATGGCGTGACATATCTCTTTGTCTTCAGGGAGTCGCAGTGAAGGCCCAGAAATCCTCTTCTGAGTCATACTTCAAGGCATGTCTTATATAAGGCAAGGGGCATTTAGAAAGCTTTGGAGTGCAAATGTTGCCCAAAGAAGGGCTTTTCCTATAAAACTTTCTCTTTATATTCGCCTCATAGAGCCCTCTTGGAATCCATCTCAGTCATGTGTGAGGAAGAATGAGCTCTTCCCAGAATACTCAACGAAGCTTTCAGCATATGCTCACATGAATTAGCTGCTGTATCTCAGACTGTAACCTGCTATCAGGAAGCTGGTGAGATTTCATGTTGATTGCTCTTTTTGCCTTGGGATGTATCTCACATTATGACGTTGCATACCTCTTTCTCTTCAGGGCTTTCGAGTGTAGGCCCGAAAAGACTCTTCCAATGAGTATTTCAGGCCATGGTATATATAAAGCAAGGAGCAATGAGAAAATTTGGAGTGTAAACGTTGCATAAAGAATGTCTTTTTCTGTAAAACTTACTTTCATTATCCTGTTGACTGTCTTTTTTTTTTTTTTTTTTGATGTATCACTTTTTTTTTTATTCTTTATTTTAAAGGTTTTACAGAGTTTTGTTGTTCACATACATGTATGTTCCCAGATCAGTCATATGCATATCCATGGTCCCCACCCACCCAGATCCCCCCTATCCCACCCCTCCAGACCTTTGCCCCAAGCCATTGTAAGCACTCCTATTCCCTTAGCACTGTGACACTAGCTATCTTTTCCACACATAACACTATAGGTTTCCTTGTTACTTCCTCCATGCTTCTCCCTCCCTATTTATTCGCCACGATGTCCCTATGTCTTTGCTCTGTTTTTTTTTTTTTTTTCATGAGTTCCCTGTGTGTGATATCAAGACCGTCCTACTAGATTCCATATATGTCTGTTAGTATACTGTATTTGTCTTTCTTTTTTTGACTTACTTCACTTTTTATGATAGGTTCTAGAGCCAGCCACTTCATTAGGATTGAGTCTTCTGCATTTCTTTTAACAGCTGAGTAGTATTCCATTGTATATATGTACCAGAGCTTCTGGATCCATTCATTCGTCGATGGACATCTAGGTTGCTTCCATGTTTTGGCTATTGTATAGAGAACTGCAATGAACATTGGGGTACAGGTGCTTCTTTCAGTTTTGATTTCATCAGGATATAAGCCTAATAGTGGGATTGCTGGGTCATAGGGTGCTTCTATTTTTAGTTTATTAAGAAATCTCCAGACTGTCTTCCATAAAGGCTGTATCAATTTACACTCCCACCAGCAATGCAGGAGTGTTCCCTTTTCTCCACAGCCTCTCCAGCATTTACTGTCTGTCGATTTGTGGATGATGGCCATTCTGACGGGTGTGAGGTGATATCTCATTGTAGTTTTGATTTACATTTCTCTAATTATTAGTGAAGTTGAGCATCGTTTCATGTGCTTTTGGGCCATCTGTATGTCCTCTTTGGAGAGGCGTCTCTTTAGGTCTTTTTCCCATTTTTTGATTGGGTTGTTCGTTTTCCCTGTGCTGAGTTGTCTGAGTTGCTTGTAGATTTTGGAGATTAATTCTTTATCTGTTGTTTCATTTGCTATGATTTTCTCCCACTCTGTGGGCTGTCTGTTGAGCTTTTTTGTAATTTCTTTAGCTGTACAAAAGCTTTTAAGTTTCATGTAGTCCCATATGTTCATTTTTCTTTTCAGTTCTGCTATTTTAGTTGGTGGGTCAGACAAGATCTTGCTTTGATTGATGTCCTTGAGGGTTTTGCCTATATTCTCCTCTAAGAGTTTGATGGTTTCTGGTCTTACATTTAGGTCTTTAATCCATTTTGAGTTGATCTTAGTGTATGGTGTCAGGGAATGTTCCAATTTCATTTTTTTGCATGTAGCTGTCCAATTCTCCCAGCACCATTTGTTGAAGAGGCTGTCTTTGTCCCATTTTATAGTTTCTCCTCCTTTATCAAAAATAAGGTACCCATAGGTGCGTGGGTTTATCTCTGGGTTCTCGATCTTGTTCCATTGGTCTATAGTTCTGTTTTTATGCCAGTACCATACTGTCTTGAGGACTGTTGCTCTGTAGTAGAGTCTGAAGTTAGGGAGGCTGATCCCTCCAGCTTCGTTTTTCTTTCTCAGGATTGCTTTGGCTATTCGAGGTCTTTTGTGTTTCCATATGAACTGTGTTATTATTTGGTCTAGTTCTGTGAAAAATGTCAATGGAAGTTGAATAGGTATTGCATTGAATCTGTAGATGATATTTGGTAGTATGGTCTTTTTCACAATATTGATTCTTCCGACCCAGGAACATGGAATATCTCTCCATCTGTTTAAGTCTTCTTTAATTTCTTTCATGAGTGTCTTGCAATTTTCTTTGTACAGTTCTTTTGTTTCTTTGGGTAGGTTTATTCCTAGATATTTGATTCTTTTGGTTGCAATGGTGAAGGGGACTGCCTCTTTGATTTCATTAACAATCCAATCACAAGCTCAGAAATCGAATCTGTGATTAAAAATCTACCCAAAAATAAAAGCCCAGGACCAGATGGCTTCATAGCCGAATTCTACCAAACATTTAAAGAAGACCTAATGCCTGTCCTTCTAAAACTCTTTCAAAAAATTGCACAGGAAGGAAAACTCCCAAACACATTCTACGAGGCCACCATCACCCTGATACCCAAACCAGGCAAAGACAACACAAAAAAGGAAAATTACAGACCGATTTCTCTGATGAACTTAGATGCCAAGAAAAAAACACAACAGAATTCAACAACACATCAAAAACTCATACATCATGAATTTAAGTCGGGTTCAAATCTTTTCAGTTCTGCTATTTTAGTTGGTGGGTCAGAGAAGATCTTGCTTTGATTGATGTCCTTGAGGGTTTTGCCTATATTCTCCTCTAAGAGTTTGATGGTTTCTGGTCTTACATTTATGTCTTTAATCCATTTTGAGTTGATCTTAGTGTATGGTGTCAGGGAATGTTCCAATTTCATTTTTTTGCATGTAGCTGTCCAATTCTCCCAGCACCATTTGTTGAAGAGGCTGTCTTTGTCCCATTTTATAGTTTCTCCTCCTTTATCAAAAATAAGGTACCCATAGGTGCGTGGGTTTATCTCTGGGTTCTCGATCTTGTTCCATTGGTCTATAGTTCTGTTTTTGTGCCAGTACCATACTGTCTTGAGGACTGTTGCTCTGTAGTAGAGTCTGAAGTTAGGGAGGCTGATCCCTCCAGCTTCGTTTTTCTTTCTCAGGATTGCTTTGGCTATTCGAGGTCTTTTGTGTTTCCATATGAACTGTGTTATTATTTGGTCTAGTTCTGTGAAAAATGTCAATGGAAGTTGAATAGGTATTGCATTGAATCTGTAGATGATATTTGGTAGTATGGTCTTTTTCACAATATTGATTCTTCCGACCCAGGAACATGGAATATCTCTCCATCTGTTTAAGTCTTCTTTAATTTCTTTCATGAGTGTCTTGCAATTTTCTTTGTACAGTTCTTTTGTTTCTTTGGGTAGGTTTATTCCTAGATATTTGATTCTTTTGGTTGCAATGGTGAAGGGGACTGCCTCTTTGATTTCATTAACAATCCAATCACAAGCTCAGAAATCGAATCTGTGATTAAAAATCTACCCAAAAATAAAAGCCCAGGACCAGATGGCTTCATAGCCGAATTCTACCAAACATTTAAAGAAGACCTAATGCCTGTCCTTCTAAAACTCTTTCAAAAAATTGCACAGGAAGGAAAACTCCCAAACACATTCTACGAGGCCACCATCACCCTGATACCCAAACCAGGCAAAGACAACACAAAAAGGGAAAATTACAGACCGATTTCTCTGATGAACTTAGATGCCAAGATCCTCAACAAAATCCTAGCAAACAGAATTCAACAACACATCAAAAAACTCATACATCATGATCAAGTCGGGTTCATCCCAGGCATGCAAGGCTTCTTTAACATCCGCAAATCAATCAATATGATACACCATATTAACAAACTTAGAGACAAAAATCACATGATCATATCAATAGATGCAGAAAAAGCCTTCGACAAAGTACAACACCCGTTCATAATAAAAACTCTTCAGAAAATGGGCATAGAAGGAACCTATCTCAACATAGTGAAAGCCATCTATGAGAAGTCCACAGCGAACATTGTCCTCAACGGAGAAAAACTGAAAGCATTCCCTCTAAGATCAGGAACAAGATAGGGGTGTCCACTTTCACCACTACTATTCAACATAGTCCTGGAAGTTCTAGCAACAGCAATAAGAGAAGAGAAAGAAATCAAAGGAATCCAGATTGGAAAGGAAGAAGTCAAGCTCTCTCTTTTTGCAGATGACATGATATTATACATAGAAAATCCCAAAGACTCTATTACAAAGCTACTAGAGCTAATCAACGAATTCAGCAAAGTCGCAGGATACAAAGTCAACACACAGAAATCACTGGCATTCCTATACACAAACAATGAAAAATCAGAAAATTGACTGTCCTTTTTTACGTGGAATGTAACTCGCGTTATGGTGTTACATATATACTTCTCTTCAGGGAGTCATAGTGTAGGCCCACAAAGCCTCTCCCGAGATATATTTCAGAGCATGGATTATATAAGTCAAGGCGCATTGAGAACTATTTCGTGGGTAAATATTGACCAAAGAAGGGCTTTTCCTGTAAAAGGTAGTTTATTTACTTGCTTCATAGCGCCCTCTTAAAATCTATCTCAGTCCAGTGTGAGGAATGAGGAACTCTTCCCAGACAACTCAACTAAGCTTTCAGTGTATTCTCAACAGAATTAGAAGCTGTAACTGAGACTGTAACCTGGTATCAGGAAGCTGGTGAGATTTCATATTCATTGCCCTTTTTCATTTGGGATGCATCTCGCGTTATGGCGTTACAAAAAAAAATTACAGACCGATTTCTCTGATGAACTTAGATGCCAAGATCCTCAACAAAATCCTAGCAAACAGAATTCAACAACACATCAAAAAACTCATACATCATGATCAAGTCGGGTTCATCCCAGGCATGCAAGGCTTCTTTAACATCCGCAAATCAATCAATATGATACACCATATTAACAAACTTAGAGACAAAAATCACATGATCATATCAATAGATGCAGAAAAAGCCTTCGACAAAGTACAACACCCGTTCATAATAAAAACTCTTCAGAAAATGGGCATAGAAGGAACCTATCTCAACATAGTGAAAGCCATCTATGAGAAGTCCACAGCGAACATTGTCCTCAACGGAGAAAAACTGAAAGCATTCCCTCTAAGATCAGGAACAAGATAGGGGTGTCCACTTTCACCACTACTATTCAACATAGTCCTGGAAGTTCTAGCAACAGCAATAAGAGAAGAGAAAGAAATCAAAGGAATCCAGATTGGAAAGGAAGAAGTCAAGCTCTCTTTTTGCAGATGACATGATATTATACATAGAAAATCCCAAAGACTCTATTACAAAGCTACTAGAGCTAATCAACGAATTCAGCAAAGTCGCAGGATACAAAGTCAACACACAGAAATCACTGGCATTCCTATACACAAACAATGAAAAATCAGAAAATTGACTGTCCTTTTTCACGTGGAATGTAACTCGCGTTATGGTGTTACATATATACTTCTCTTCAGGGAGTCATAGTGTAGGCCCACAAAGCCTCTCCCGAGATATATTTCAGAGCATGGATTATATAAGTCAAGGCGCATTGAGAACTATTTCGTGGGTAAATATTGACCAAAGAAGGGCTTTTCCTGTAAAAGGTAGTTTATTTACTTGCTTCATAGCGCCCTCTTAAAATCTATCTCAGTCCAGTGTGAGGAATGAGGAACTCTTCCCAGACAACTCAACTAAGCTTTCAGTGTATTCTCAACAGAATTAGAAGCTGTAACTGAGACTGTAACCTGGTATCAGGAAGCTGGTGAGATTTCATATTCATTGCCCTTTTTCATTTGGGATGCATCTCGCGTTATGGCGTTACATACCTCTTTCTCTTCAGAGAGTCTCAGTGTAGACCCGAAAAACCTCTTTCGAGGAATTCTTCAGGGCATTGAATATGTAATACAAGGCTCATTGAGAAAGGTTTGGAGTGTAAATGTAGCCCAAAAAGGGCTTTTCCTATACAACTTATTTTCTGTATTCGCCTCATAGAGCGCTATTGGAATACACCTCAGTCATGTGTGAGGGAGAATGAGCTCTTCCCAGAAATCTCTACTTAGATTTCAGTGTATTCTCAACAGAATTAGAAGCTGTAACTGAGACTGTAACCTGGTATCAGGAAGCTGGTGAGATTTCATGTTGATTCCCCTTTTTGCCTTGGGATGTACCTCATGTTCTGGCATTCGATACCTATTTCACTTCAGGGAGTCACAGTGTAGGCCCGAGCAGCCTCTTCCGAGGCATACTTCAGGGAATGGAATATATCAGACAAGGCGTATTGAGATAGGTTTTGAGTATAAATGGTGCCCAAAGAAGGGCTTTTCTTGTAAAAAGTACTGTCTGTTTTTGCTTCATAGAGCCCTCTTGGAATCCACCTCAGTCACGTGTGAGGAAGAATGAGCTCTTCCCAGAAAACTCAACTAAGCTTTCAGCATATGTTCACATGAATTACCTGCTGTATCTCAGACTGTAACCTGCTATAAGGAAGCTGGTGAGATTTCACGTTGATTTCCCTTTTTGACTTGGGATGCATCTCGCGTTATGGCGTTACAAACATCATTCTATTCAGGGAGTTGCAGTGTAGGCCCAAAAAGCCTCTTCCGAGGCATACTTCAGGACATGGAATATGTAAGACAAGGTTCATTGAGAAAGTTTTGGAGTGTAAATGTTGCCCAAACTAGCGCTTTTCCGGTAAAACTTAATTACTGTGTTCGCCTCATAGAGCGCTATAGGAATACACCTCTGTCATGTGAGAGGAAGGATGAGCTCTTGCCAGATCACTCAACTAAGGTTTCAGCGTATTCTCACATGAATATGCTGCTGTATCTCAGACTGTAACCTGCTATCAGGAAGCTGGTGAGATTTCATGTTGATTGCTCTTTTTGACGTGGGATATATCTCGCGTTATTGCGCTGCATACCTCTTTCTCTTCAGTGAGTCGAAGTGTAGGCGGGAAATACCTCTTCGGAGGCATACTTCACAGCATGGAATATATAAGGAAATGCGCATTTAGAAAAGCTTGAAGTGTTAATATTGTCCAAAGAAGGGCTTTTCCTGTAAAACTTACTCTCTGTATTCACCTCATAGTGCCGTGTTGGAATCCAACTCAGTCAAGTGTGAGGAATGAGGAGCTCCTCCCAGGAAACTCAACTAAACTTTCAACGTATGCTCACATGAATTAGCTGCTGCATTTCAGACTGTAACCTGCTATCAGGAAGCTGGTGAGATTTCATGTTGATTCCCCTTTTTGAATTGGGATGTATCTCGCGTTATGACGTTACATACTTTTTTCTCTTCAGGGAGTCGCAGTGTAGGCCCGAAAAGCCTCTTCCGAGGCATACTTCAGGGCATGCAAAATATAATGCAAGTGGCATTGAGAAAGGTTTGCAGTGTAAATGTTGCCCAAAGAAGGCCTTTTTCTATAAAACGTACTCTCTTTATTCACTTATAGAGTCCTCTTGGAATCCAACTCAGTCATGTGTGAGAAAGAATGAGCTCTTCCCAGAATACTCAATTAAGCTTTCAGCGTATGCTCACCTGAATTACCTGCTGCATTTCAGACTGTAACCTGCTATCAGGAAGCTGGTGAGATTTCATGTTCATTGCCCTTTCTGATTTGGGATGTATCTCGCGTTATGACGTTACATACTTTTTTCTCTTCAGGGAGTCGCAGTGTAGGCCCGAAAAGCCTCTTCCGAGGCATACTTCAGGGCATGCAAAATATAATGCAAGTGGCATTGAGAAAGGTTTGCAGTGTAAATGTTGCCCAAAGAAGGCCTTTTTCTATAAAACGTACTCTCTTTATTCACTTATAGAGTCCTCTTGGAATCCAACTCAGTCATGTGTGAGAAAGAATGAGCTCTTCCCAGAATACTCAATTAAGCTTTCAGCGTATGCTCACCTGAATTACCTGCTGAATCTCAGACTGTAACCTGATATCATGAATCTGGTGAGATTTCATCTTGATTGTCGTTTTTGCCTTGGGTTGTATCTCGCGTTATGGAGTTACATAACTCTTTCTCTTCACGGAGTCGCAGTGTAGGCCTGAAAAGCCTCTACCGAGGCATACTTCAGGGCATGGAATATATAAAGCAAGGCGCATTGAGAAAGGTTTGGATTGTAAATGATGCACTAAGAAGGGCTTTTTTGTAAAACTTACTTTCTGTATTCGCCTCATAGAGTGCTCTTGGAATCCACCTAAGTCATGTGTGAGGAAGAATGAGCTCTTCCCAGAAAACTCAACTAAGCTTTCAGCGTATGCTCACATGAATTAGTTACTGTATCTGAGACTGTAACCTGCTTTCAGGAAGTTGGTGAGATATCATGTTAATACCCCTTTTTGCCTTGGGATGTATTTCGCGTTGTGGCATTACATATCTGTTTCTATTCAGGGAGTCGCATTGTGGGACCGAAAAGCCTCTCCTGAGGCATACTTCAGGGCATGGATTATATAAGTCAAGGCTCATTGAGAAAGATTTCGTGTGTAAATATTGACCAAAGAAGGGCTTTTCCTGTAAAACTTACTTTCTTTAATTGCCTTATAGAGCCCTCTTGGTATCCAATTCAGTCAAGTGTAAGGAATGAGGAACTCTTCCCAGACAACTCAACTAAGCTTTCAGCGTATTCTCAACTGAATTTGAAGCTGTATCTGAGACTGTATCCTGCTATCAGGAAGCTGATGAGATTTCATGTTCATTGCCCTTTTTCATTTGGGATGTATCTCGCGTTGTGGCGTTACATACCACTTTTCTTCAGGGAGTCACAGTGTAGGCCCGAAAACCCTTTTCCAAGGCATACCTCAGGGCACGGAATATGTAAGACAAGGCGCTTTGTGAAAGTTTTGGCGTGTAAATGTTGCCCAAAGAAGGGCTTTTCCTGTAAAAATTGCTTTCTGTATTCGCCTCATAGAGCCATCTTGGAATCAACCTCAGTAAAGTGTGAGGAAGAATGAGCTCTTCCCAGAAAAGTCAACTACGTTTTTCACTGTATTCTCAGCTGAAATAGCTGCCGTGTCTCAACTGTAGCTTGCTTTCAAGAAACTGGAAAGGATTCATGTTCATTGCCATTTTTAGCTTGGCATGTATCTCTCGTTTTGGCGTTACATAACATTTTCTCTTCAGGGTCTCACATTATAAGTCCAAAAAGCCTCTTCCGAGTCAGAACACAAGGCATGGAATATGTAAGACAAGGCGCATTGAGAAAGCTTTGCATTGTAAATGTGACCGAAAGAAGGGCTTTGCCTATATACCTTATTTTCAGTATGCGCCTGAGAGAGTAATGCTCGAATCCACCTCAAACATGTGTGAGGAAATATGAGCTCTTCCCAATGAACTCAGTTAAGATTTTCCCCTTATGCTCATCTGAATTAGCTGCTGTATCTCAGACTGTAGCCTGGTATCAAGAAGCTGAGAAGGATTCATTATCATTACCCTATTTGACTTGGGATATATCTCGTGTGATGGCATTACATACCACGTTTTCTTCAGGGAGTCGTAGTGCAGGCTCGAAAAGACTCTTCCAAGGTATACTTCAGGGCATGGAATAAGTAAGACAAGGCACATTGAGAAAGTTTTGGAGTGTAAATATCGCCCAAAGAAGGGTTTTTCCTGTAAAAATTGCTTTCTGTATTAGCCTCATAGAACCCTCTCAGAATCCACATCAGTCATGTGTGAGGAAAAATGAGCTCTTCCCAGAAAACTCAACTAAGCTTTTCAGCGTATGCTCACCTGAATTAGCTCTTTTATCTCCGACTTTAGCATGCTATCAAGAAGCTGGGAAGGATTCATGTTCATTGCCCTATTTGACTTGGGATGCATCTTGCATTACGGCGCTACATACCATTTTCTCTTCTGGGATTCGCAGTGGAGGCCCGAAAAGCTCTTCCAAGGTATACTTCAGGGCATGGAATAAGTAAGACAAGGCACATTGAGAAAGTTTTGGAGTGTAAATATCGCCCAAAGAAGGGTTTTTCCTGTAAAAATTGCTTTCTGTATTAGCCTCATAGAACCCTCTCAGAATCCACATCAGTCATGTGTGAGGAAAAATGAGCTCTTCCCAGAAAACTCAACTAAGCTTTTCAGCGTATGCTCACCTGAATTAGCTCTTGTATCTCCGACTTTAGCATGCTATCAAGAAGCTGGGAAGGATTCATGTTCATTGCCCTATTTGACTTGGGATGCATCTTGCATTACGGCGCTACATACCACTTTCTCTTCTGGGATTCGCAGTGTAGGCCCGAAAAGACTCTTCCGAGGCATACTTCATGGCATGGAATATGTAAGACAAGGTGTATTGAGAATGTTTTGTAGTGTAAATGTTGCCCAAAGAAGGGCTTTTCCTGTAAAACTTACTTTCTCTGTTAGCCTCATAGAGCCCTCTTGGGATTCACTTCAGTCATGTGTGAGGAACAATGAGCTCTTGCCTGAAAACTGAACTTAGCTTTTCAGTATATTCTCACCTGAATTAGCTGCTGTATCTCAGACTGTAACCTGCTATCAGGAAGCTGGTGAGAATTCATGTTCATTGCCCTTTGTGACTTGGAATGTATACCATGTTATTGCGTTAAATGCCAATTTCTCATCTGGGATTCGCAGTGTAGGCATGAAAAGCTTCTTCGGAGGCATACTTCAGGGCATGTAATATGTAAGACAAGTGGCATTGAGAAAGTTTTGCAGTGTAAATGTTGCCCAAAGAAGCACTTTTCCTGAAAAACTTACTTAAAGTATTCACCCTATAGAGCCTTCTTCGAATCAACCTCAGTCATGTGTGAGCAAGAATGAGCTGCACCCTGAAAAGTTAAATTATTTTTTCAGCATATTCTCACCTGAACTAGATGTAGCAACTCAGACTATAGCCTGCTATCAGGAAGCTGGGAAGATTTAATGTTCATTGCCCTTTTTGGCTTGGGATGCATCTCAGGTTATGGCGTTACATACCACTTTCTCTTGAGGGAGTCACAGAGGAGGCCCGAAAATCCAATTCTGTGGCATACTTCAGGGCATGGAATATGTAAGACAAGGTGCATTGAGAAAGTTTTGGAGTGTAAATGTTGCCCAAAGAAGGGCTTTTGCTGTACAACTTACTTTCTGTATTCGCCTCATAGATCCCTTTGGAATCAACCTCAGTCAAGTGTGAGCAATAATGAGCTCTTCTCAGAAAACTCAGCTAAGATTTCACCATATGCTCACCTGAATTAGCTGCTGTATCTCAGACTGTAGCATGCTATCAAGAAGCTGGGAAAATTCATGTTCATTGCCGTTTTTGATTTGGGATGTATCTCACGTTATGTCGTTACATACCGCTTTCTCTTCAGGGAGTCGCAGTGCAGGCCCGAAAAGCCTCTTCCGAGGCAGACTTCAGGGCAAGGAATATGTAGGACAAGGCATATTGAGAAAGTTTTGGAGTGTATATGTTGCCCAAAGAAGGGTTTTTACTGAAAGACTAACATTCTGTATTCACCGCATAGCGCCTCTTGGAATCCACCTCAGTCAAGTGAGAGGAAGAATGAGGTCTTGCCAAAAAACTCAAGTAGCTTTTCACCATATTCTAGGCTGAATAAGCTGCTGTATCTCAGACTGTAGCATGATATCATGAATCTGGTAAGTATTCATGATCATTGCCGTTTTTGATTTGGGATGTATCTCGAGTTATGGCGTTATGTACCACTTTCTCTTCAGGTTGTTGCAGTGTAGGCCCGAAAAGCCTCTTCCGAGGCAGACTTCAGGGCAAGGAATATGTAGGACAAGGCATATTGAGAAAGTTTTGGAGTGTATATGTTGCCCACAGAAAGGCTTTTCCTGTAAAATTTACTTTCTGTATTCACCTCATAGCGCCCTCTTGGAATCCACCTCAGTCAAGTGAGAGGAAGGATGAGCTCTTCACAAAAAACTCAACTTAGCTTTTCCGCGTATTCTTAGCTGAACTAGCTGCTGTATCTCAGACTGTAGCTTGCTCTCAAGAAACTGAGAATAATTCATGATCATTGCACTTTTTGACTTGGGATGTATCTCGTGTTACTGCGTTACATACCAGTTTCTCTTCAGGTAGTCACAGTGTGGGCCCAAAAAGCCTCTTCCTAGTGACTTCACGGCATAGAATATGTAAGAAAAGGCGCATGGAGAAAGATTTGGAGTGTCAATGTTGCACAAAGAAGGGATTTTTCTGTAAAACTTACTTTCGTATTCACACTATAGAGCCTTCTTGGAATCAACCTCAGTCATGTGTGAGCAAGTATGAGCTGCTGCATAAAACTCAACTTAGATTTGCAGAGTATTCTCAGCTGAAATAGCTGTTGTATTCCAGACTGCTGCCTGCTATCAGGAAGCTGGGGAGATATGAGGTTCATTGCCCTGTTTAACTTGGGATGTATCTCGTGTTATTGTGTTACATGCAACTTTCTCATCAGGGAGACACAGTATAGGCCTGGAAAGCCTCTTCCTAGGCATACTTCAGGGCATGGAAATGTAAGACAAGGCGCATTGAGAAAGTTTTTCAGTGTCAATGGTGCCCAAAGAAGGGCTTTTCCTGTAAAGCCTAATTTCTGTGTTCGCCCTATAGAGCCATGCTGGAATCCACCTCAGACATGTGTGAAGAAGAATGAGCTCTTCCAAAAAACTCAACTTAGTTTTTCAGCGTATGCTCACCTCAATTAACTGCTGTATCTCAGACTGTAGCCTGCTATCAAGAGATGGGGAAGAATTCATGTTTATCGCCCTTTATGACTTTGATTGTATCTCTTGTTATTGCGTTACATAACCCATTCTCTGCAGGGTGTCCAAATGTAGGCCCGAAAAGCCTCTTCCGAGTCAGACTTCAGGGCATGGATTATGCAAGACAAGGCACATTGAAAACGTTTTGGAGTGTAAATGTTGCTCAAAGAAGGGGTTTTCCCCTAAAACTTACTTTCTGTATTTGCCTCATAGAACCCTCTTGTAATCCACGTCAGTCAAGTGTGAGCAAGGATGAGCTCTTGCCAGTAACCTCAACTTTGCTTTTCAGCATCTACTCACCTGAATTAGCCTCTGTATCTCAGTCTGTTGCTTGCTATCAAGAAACTGGGAATATTTCATATTCATTGCCCTTTGTGACTTGGGATATATCTCGTGTTATTGCGTTACATACCATTTTCTCTTCAGGGAGTGGCAGTGTAGGCCCGAAAAGCCTCTTCCGAGTCAGACTTCAGGGCATGGATTATGCAAGACAAGGCACATTGAAAACGTTTTGGAGTGTAAATGTTGCTCAAAGAAGGGGTTTTCCCCTAAAACTTACTTTCTGTATTTGCCTCATAGAACCCTCTTGTAATCCACGTCAGTCAAGTGTGAGCAAGGATGAGCTCTTGCCAGTAACCTCAACTTTGCTTTTCAGCATCTACTCACCTGAATTAGCCTCTGTATCTCAGTCTGTTGCTTGCTATCAAGAAACTGGGAATATTTCATATTCATTGCCCTTTGTGACTTGGGATATATCTCGTGTTATTGCGTTACATACCATTTTCTGTACAAAGAGTCGCAGTGTAGGCCTGAAAAGCCTCTTCCGAGGCATACTTCAGGGCATGGAACATGTAGGACAAGGCGCATTGAGAAATGTTTGGCTGTAAATGTTGCCCAAAGAAGGGCTTTTCCTGTAAAACTTGCTTTCTGTAATCGCATCATAGTGCTCTCTTGGAATCAACCAGTCAAGTGTGAGGAAGGATGAGCTCTTGCCAGAAAACTCAACGGAGCATTTCAGTGTATTCTTAGCTGAATTAGTTTCTCTATCTCAGACTGTAGCGTGCTATCAGGAAACTGGGAAGAATTCATGTTCATTGCCCGTTTTGATTTGGGATGTATCTCGTGTTATGGCATTACATACCACTTTCTCTTCAGGGTTTCGCAGTGTAGGCCCGAAAAGCCTCTTCCGAGTCAGACTTCACGGCATGGAATATGTAAGACAAGGCCCACTGAGACAGTTTTGGAGTGTAAATGTTGCCCAAGAACAGGCATTTCCTGTAAAACTTATTTTCCATATTCACCCCATAGAGCATGCTTGGAATCTACCTCAGTCATGTGTGAGGAAGAATGAGTTCTTCCCAGAAGACTCAACTAAGCTTTCAGCGTACCCTCACAGGAATTAGCTTCTGTATCTGAACCTGAAACCTGCTATCAGGAAGCTGGTGAGATTTCATGTTCATTGCCCTTTTTGATGTGGGATGTATCTCGTGTTATGGCATTACATACCTCTTTCTCTCAGGGTTTCGGTGTAGGCCCGAAAAGCCTCTTCCGAGTCAGACTTCACGGCATGGAATATGTAAGACAAGGCCCACTGAGACAGTTTTGGAGTGTAAATGTTGCCCAAGAACAGGCATTTCCTGTAAAACTTATTTTCCATATTCACCCCATAGAGCATGCTTGGAATCTACCTCAGTCATGTGTGAGGAAGAATGAGCTCTTCCCAGAAGACTCAACTAAGATTTCAGCATATGCTCACATGAAGTAGCTGCTGTATCTAAGACTGTAACGTGCTATCAGGAAGCTGGTGAGATTTCCTGTTAATTCCCCTTTTTGCCTAGGGATGTATCTCGCGTTATGGCATTACATACGTCTTTCTCTTCAGGGAGTCGCAGTGTAGGCCCGAAAAGCCTCTCCCGAGGCATACTTCAGGGCATGCGTTATATAAGTCAAGGCGTATTGAGATAGGTTTTGAGTGTAAATGTTGCCCAAAGAAGGGCTTTTCCTGTAAAACTTACTTTCTTTAATTGCCTCATAGCGCCCTCTTGGAATCCAACTCAGTCAAGTATGAGGAATGAGGAACTCTTCCCAGACAACTCAACTAAGCTTTCAGCATATTCTCAACTGAATTAGAAGCTATATATGAGACTGTATCCTGCTATCAGGAAGCTGATGAGCTTTTCCACGTATTCTCATCTGAACTAGTCGCTGTATCTCAGACTGTAGCTTAATCTCAAGAAACTGAGATTAATTCATGTTCGTTGCCATTTTTGACTTTGGATGTATCTACCGTTATGCCTTACATACGACTTTTTCTTATTGGAGTCTCAGTTTAGGCCCGAAAAGCCTATTCCGAGGCATACTTCAGAGCATGGAATATGTAAGGCAAGGGGCATTGAGAAAATTTTGGAGTGTACATGTTGCCGAAAGAAGGGCTTTTCGTGTAAAACCTACTTTCTGTATTCGCCGTATAGAGCCAAGCTGTAATCCACCTCAGACATGTGTGAAGAAGAATGAGCTCATGCCAGAAAACTCACCTTAGCTTTTCAGCATATTGTCAGCTGAATTAGCTGCTGTATCTCAGACAGTAGCCTGCTATCAAGAAGTTGGGAAGATTTCATGTTCATTGCCCTTTTTGACTTTGGATGTATCTCGTGTTATGTCATTATGTACCACTTCTCTTCTGGGAGTTGCAGCGTAGGCCCGAAAAGCCTCTTGCGAGGTAAACTTCAGGGCATGGAATACGTAAGACAAGGCTCATTGAGAAAGTTTTGGAGTGTAAATGTTGCCCAAATAAGGGCTATTCCTGTAAAAAGTACTTACTGTATTCGCCTCATAGAGTCCTTTTGTAATCCACCTCAGAGAAGTGTAAGGAAGGATGAGCTCTTGCCAGAAAAATCAACTAAGCTTTCAGTGTATGCTCACAGGAATTAGCTGCTGTTTCTCAGACTATAGCCTGCTATCAAGAAGTTGGGAAGATTTCATGTTCATTGCCCTTTTTGACTTTGGATGTATCTCGTGTTATGTCATTATGTACCACTTCTCTTCTGGGAGTTGCAGCGTAGGCCCGAAAAGCCTCTTGCGAGGTAAACTTCAGGGCATGGAATACGTAAGACAAGGCTCATTGAGAAAGTTTTGGAGTGTAAATGTTGCCCAAATAAGGGCTATTCCTGTAAAAAGTACTTACTGTATTCGCCTCATAGAGTCCTTTTGTAATCCACCTCAGAGAAGTGTAAGGAAGGATGAGCTCTTGCCAGAAAAATCAACCAAGTTTTCAGCGTATGCTCACCTGAATTAGCTGCTGTATCTCAGACTATAGCTTGCGATCAAGAAATTGGGAATAATTCATGTTCATTGCCCTTTTTGACTTGGGATGTATCCCATGTTATGGCTTTACATACCACTTTCTCTTCAGGGTGTCGCATTGTAGGTCCGAAAATCCTCTTCCGAGACAGACTTCAGATTTTGGTATATGTAAGACAATGTGCATTGAGGAAGTTTAGGAGTGTAAATGTGGCCCAAAGAAGGGCTGTTCCTGTAAAACTTACTTTCTGTATTCACCCTGTAAGACTCCTTGGAATCAATCTCAGTCAAGGTGAGCAAGAAAGAGTTGCTGCCTGAAAACTCAACTTACAATTTTAGCGTTTTCTCAGCAGAATTAGCTGCTGTATCTCAGACTGGAACATGCTCTCAAGAAGCTGGGAAGGAGTCATGTTCATTGCCATTTTTGTCTTGGGATGTATCTCGCATTATGGTGTTACATACCACTTCTCTTCTGGTAGTCGCAGTGTAGGCCCGAAAAGCCTCTTGCAAGGCATACTTCAGGGCTTGTAATACGTAAGACAAGGCGCATTGAGAAAGTTTTTCAGTGTAAATGCTGCCCAAAGAATGGCTTTTCCTGTAAAACTTGCTTTATGTAATCAAATCATAGAATCCTTTTTGAATCTACCTTAGTCAAGTGTGAACAAGACTTACCTCCTGCCTGAAAACTCAACTTAGATTTTCAGCGTATTCTCACCTGAATTAGCTGCTGTATCTCAAACTGTAGCTTGCTATCACGAAATTGGGAAAGAATCATGTTCATTGCCCTTTGTGACTTGGATTGTATCTCATGTTATGGCATTACATACCACTTTCTCTTCAGGGAGTCGCAGTGCCGGCCCGAAAATCCTCTTCCGAGTCAGACCTCAGGGCATGGAATATGTGAGACAAGGCGCATTGAGAAAAGTTTTGAGTGTAAATGTTGCCGAAAGAAGGTCTTTTCCTGTAAAACTTACTTTCTGTATTCACCCTATAGAACCTTCTTGAAATCAACATTAACCATGTGTGAGCAAGACAGAGCTGCTGCCGACAACTCAACTTATCTTTTCAGCGTATTCTCAGATGAATTAGCTGTTGTATCTCAGACTGTAGCCTGCTATCAGCAAGCCGAGGAGATTTCGTGTTCATTGCCCTTTTTGACTTGGAATGTATCTCATGTTATGGCATTACATACCACTTTCTCTTCAGGGAGTCGCAGTGCCGGCCCGAAAATCCTCTTCCGAGTCAGACCTCAGGGCATGGAATATGTGAGACAAGGCGCATTGAGAAAAGTTTTGAGTGTAAATGTTGCCGAAAGAAGGTCTTTTCCTGTAAAACTTACTTTCTGTATTCACCCTATAGAACCTTCTTGAAATCAACATTAACCATGTGTGAGCAAGACAGAGCTGCTGCCGACAACTCAACTTATCTTTTCAGCGTATTCTCAGATGAATTAGCTGTTGTATCTCAGACTGTAGCCTGCTATCAGCAAGCCGAGGAGATTTCGTGTTCATTGCCCTTTTTGACTTGGGATGTATATCGTGTTAGGGCGTTACATACCACTTTGTCTTCAGGGAGTCGCAGTGTAGGTCCGAAAAGCCTCTTCCGAGGCATACTACAGGGCATGGAATATGTAAGAGAAGGCGCATTGTGAAAGATTTGGAGTGTAAATTTTGCCCCAAGAAGGGCTTTTCCTGTAAAACCTAATTTCTGTATTCGCATTATAGAGCCATGCTAGAATCCACCTCAGATATGTGTGAGGAAGAATGAGCTCTTCCCAGAAAACTAAACAAAGATTTTCAGCATATTCTCACCTGAATTATCTGCTGTATCTCAGACTGTAGCCTGCTATCAGGAAGCTGATGAGATTTCATGTTCATTGCCCTTTTTGACTTTGGATGTATCTCGCATTATGGCTTTACATCCCTCTTTCTCTTCTGGGAGTCGCAGTGTAGGCCCGAACACCCTCTTCCGAGGCATACTTCAGGGCATGGAATACGTAAGACAAGGCACTTTGTGAAAAGTTTGGCATGTAAATGTTGCCCAAAGAAGGGCTTTTCCTGGAAAAATTACTTTCTGTATTCGCCTCATAGAGCCCTCTTGGAATCAACCTCAGTAAAATTTGAGGAAGAATGAGCTCTTCCCAGAAAAGTCAACTAAGTTTTTCACCATATTCTCAGCTGAAGTAGCTGCCGTATCTCAACTGTAGCTTGCTTTCAAGAAACTGGGAATGGTTCATGTTCATTGCCCTTTTTAACTTGGCATGTATCTCTCGTTTTGGCATTACATAACATTTTCTCTTCAGGGTCTCACATTATAAGTCCAAAAAGCCTCTTCCGAGGCATACTTCAGGGCATGGAATACGTAAGACAAGGCACTTTGTGAAAAGTTTGGCATGTAAATGTTGCCCAAAGAAGGGCTTTTCCTGGAAAAATTACTTTCTGTATTCGCCTCATAGAGCCCTCTTGGAATCAACCTCAGTAAAATTTGAGGAAGAATGAGCTCTTCCCAGAAAAGTCAACTAAGTTTTTCACCATATTCTCAGCTGAAGTAGCTGCCGTATCTCAACTGTAGCTTGCTTTCAAGAAACTGGGAATGGTTCATGTTCATTGCCCTTTTTAACTTGGCATGTATCTCTCGTTTTGGCATTACATAACATTTTCTCTTCAGGGTCTCACATTATAAGTCCAAAAAGCCTCTTCCGAGTCAGAATTCAAGGCATGGAATATGTAAGACAAGGCGCATTGAGAAAGCTTTGGATTGTAAATGTGACCGAAAGAAGGGCTTTGCCTATAAACCTTATATTCAGTATTCGCCCTAGAGAGCAATGCTGGAATCCACCTCAAACATGTGTGAGGAAATATGAGCTCTTCCCAATGAACTCAGTTAAGATTTTCACCGTATGCTCATCTGAATTAGCTGCTGTATCTCAGACTGTAGCCTGGTATCAAGAAGCTGGGAAGGATTCATTATCATTACCCTATTTTACTTGAGATGGATCTCGTGTTATGGTGTTACATACCACGTTTTCTTAGGGAGTCGGAGTGTCGGCTCGAAAAGTCTCTTCCGAGGCATACTTCAGGGCTTGGAATGTGTAAGACAAGGCACATTGAGAAAGTTTTGGAGTGTAAAAATCGCCCAAAGAAGGCTTATTCCTGTAAAACCTACTTTCTGTATTCACCTCATAGCGTCATCTTGAATTCACCTCAGTCAAATGTGAGGAAGGATGAACTCTTCACAGAAACCTCAACTTAGCTTGTCAGCGTATTCTCAGCTGAATTAACTGCTGTATCGCAGACTGTAGCATGCTAACAGGAAACTGGGAAGTAATCATGTTCATTGCCCTTTTTGACTTGGGATGTATCTCGTGTTACTGCGTTACATACCAGTTTCTCTTCAGGTAGTCGCAGTGTAGGCCCGAAAAGCCTCTGCCGAGGGACTTCAGGGCATAGAATATGTAAGACAAGGCGCATGGAGAAAGTTTTGGAGTGTCAATGTTGCACAAAGAAGGGATTTTCCTGTAAAACTTACTTTCCGTATTCACACTATTGAACCTTCTGGGAATCAACCTCAGTCTGTGTGAGCAAGAATGAGCTGCTGCCTAAAACTCAAATTAGATTTTCAGAGTATTCTCAGCTGAATTACCTGTTGTATTCCAGATTGCTTCCTGCTATCAGGAGAGCTGGGGAGACTTGAGGTCCATTGCCCTTTTTAACATTGGAGTTATCTCGTGTTATTGCGTTACATACCACTTTCTCGTCAGGGAGACACAGGGTAGGGCCGAAAAACCTCTTCCTAGGCGAGCTTCAGGGCATGGAAATGTAAGACAAGGCGCATGGAGAAAGTTTTGGAGTGTCAATGTTGCACAAAGAAGGGATTTTCCTGTAAAACTTACTTTCCGTATTCACACTATTGAACCTTCTGGGAATCAACCTCAGTCTGTGTGAGCAAGAATGAGCTGCTGCCTAAAACTCAAATTAGATTTTCAGAGTATTCTCAGCTGAATTACCTGTTGTATTCCAGATTGCTTCCTGCTATCAGGAGAGCTGGGGAGACTTGAGGTCCATTGCCCTTTTTAACATTGGAGTTATCTCGTGTTATTGCGTTACATACCACTTTCTCGTCAGGGAGACACAGGGTAGGGCCGAAAAACCTCTTCCTAGGCATGCTTCAGGGCATGGAAATGTAAGACAAGGAGCATTGAGAAAGTTTTTCAGTGTAAATGTGGCCCAAAGAAGGACTTTTCATGTAAAGCCTACTTTCTGTATTCGCCCTAAAGAGCCATGTTGGAATCCACCTCAGACATGTGTGAAGAAGAATGAGCTCTTCCCAGAAAACTCAACATAGTTGTTCACCGTATTCTCACCTGAATTAGCTGCTGTATCTCAGACTGTAACCTGCAATTATAAAGCTGTTGAGAGTTCATTTTCATTGCCCTTTTTGACTTGGGATGAATCTCGCGTTATAGCCTTACATACAACTTTTTCTTCTGGGAGTCTCTGTTTAGGCCCACAAAGCCTCTTCTGAGTCGGACTTCAGGGCATGGAATGTGCAAGGCAACGCACATTGAGAAAGTTTTGGAGTGTAAATGTTGCCCAAAGGAGGGCTTTTCCTGTAAAACCTACTTTCTGTATTCGCCCTATAGAGCCATGCTAGAATCCACCTTAGACATGTGTGAGGAAGAATGAGCTCGTCCCAGAAAACTCAACTAAGATATTCAGCGTAAGTTCAACTGAATTAGCTGCTGTTTCTCAGACTGTAGCCTGCGATCAAGTAGTTGGGTAGGATTCATGTCCATTGCCCTCTTTAACTTTGGATGTATCTCACGTTATGGCATTATATACCACTTTCCCTTCAGGGAGTCGCAGTTTAGGCCCATAAAGCCTCTTCCGAGACATACTTCAGGGCATGGAATATGTAAGAAAAGGCGCATTGAGAAAAGTTTGGAGTGTAAATGTTGCCCACAGAAGGGCTTTCCTGTAAAATTAACTTTCTGTATTCGCCTCATAGCGCCCTGTTGGAATCCACCTCAGTTAAGTGTGAGGAAGGATGAGCTCTTCACAGAAAACTCAACTTAGCTTTTCAGCGTATTCTCAGCTGAACTAGCTGCTGTATCTCAGACTAGCTTCCTCTCAAGAAACTGAGAATAATTCATGTTCATTGCTCTTTTTGACTTGGGATGTATCTCGCGTTATGGTGTTACATACCTCTTTCTCTTCAGGGAGTCGCAGTGTAGGCCCCAAAAGCCTCATCAGAGGCTTACTTCAGGGCATGAAATATGTAAGACAAGGCGCATGGGTAAAGTTCTGGAGTGTTAATGCTGCCCAAAGATGGGTTTTTCCTGTAACACTTACTTTCTGTATTTGCCTTATATACCCTCTTGCAATTTTCATGTGTGTGGAAGAAGGAGCTCTTCCTAGAAAACTCAAGTTAGCTTTCAGCGTATGCTCACATGAATTAGCTGCTATATATGAGACTGTAACCTGCTGTCAGGAAGCTGGTGAGATTTCATGTTCATTGCCCTTTTTGACTGGGGATATATCTAGCGTTATGGTGTTACATACCTCTTTCTCTTCAGGGAGTCGCAGTGTAGGCCCCAAAAGCCTCATCAGAGGCTTACTTCAGGGCATGAAATATGTAAGACAAGGCGCATGGGTAAAGTTCTGGAGTGTTAATGCTGCCCAAAGATGGGTTTTTCCTGTAACACTTACTTTCTGTATTTGCCTTATATACCCTCTTGCAATTTTCATGTGTGTGGAAGAAGGAGCTCTTCCTAGAAAACTCAAATGAGCTTTCAGCGTATGCTCACATGAATGAGCTGCTGTATCTCAGACTGTAACCTGCTATCAGGAAGCTGGAGAGATTTCATGTTCATTGCCCTTTATCTTGAGAGGTATCTCGCGTTATGGCGTTACACACCTCTTACTCTTCAGGGAGTTGCAGTGTATGCCAAAAGATCCTCTTCAGAGGCATATTTCAGAGCATGAAATATGTAGCGTAAGGCGCACTGAGAAAGTTTTGGAGTGTTAATGCTGTCCAAAGAAGGAATTTTCCTGTAAAACTTACTTTCTTTATTTGCCTCATAAATCCCTCTTGGAATTTACGTCAGTCATGTGTGAGGAAGAATGAGCTCTTCCCAGAAAACTCAACTAAGCATTACATACCCCTTTCTCTTCAGGGAGTCGCAGTGTAGGCCCGAAAATCTTCTTCCAAGGCATACTTCAGGGCATGGAATGTATAAGACAAGGCACACTGAGAAAGGTTTGGAGTGTAAATGTTGCCCAAATAAAGTCTTTTCCTGAAAAACTAACTTTCTGGATTCGCTTCATAGGGCGCTCTTGGAATCCACCAAAGTCAGGTGTGTGAGGAATGTGTTGCTCTTTCCAGAAAACTCAACTTAGCTTTTCAGTGTATTCTCAGCTGAATTAGCTGCTGTATCTCAGACTGTAGCTTGCTCTCAAGGAACTGGGATGAATTCATGTTCATTGCCCTTTTTGAATTGGGATGTATCTCGTGTTATGGCGTTACATACCACTTTCTCCTCTGGGAGTCGCAGTTTAGGTCCGAAAAGCCTCTTCCGAGGCATACTTCAGGGCATGGAACACGTAAGACTAGGCGCATTGAGAAAATTTTGGAGTGTAAATGTTGCCCAAATAAAGTCTTTTCCTGAAAAACTAACTTTCTGGATTCGCTTCATAGGGCGCTCTTGGAATCCACCAAAGTCAGGTGTGTGAGGAATGTGTTGCTCTTTCCAGAAAACTCAACTTAGCTTTTCAGTGTATTCTCAGCTGAATTAGCTGCTGTATCTCAGACTGTAGCTTGCTCTCAAGGAACTGGGATGAATTCATGTTCATTCCCCTTTTTTGAATTGGGATGTATCTCGTGTTATGGCGTTACATACCACTTTCTCCTCTGGGAGTCGCAGTTTAGGTCCGAAAAGCCTCTTCCGAGGCATACTTCAGGGCATGGAACACGTAAGACTAGGCGCATTGAGAAAGATTTGGAGTGTAAATGTTGACCAGAGAAGGGCTTTTCCTGTAAAACTTACTTTCTGTATTCGCCTCATACAGACCTCTTGGAATCCACAGCAGTCATGTGTGAGGAAGGATGAGCTCTTGCCAGAAAACTCAACGTAGCTCTTCAGCGTATTCTCAGCTGAATCAATTGCTATATCTCAGACTGTAGCTTGCTATCAAGAAACTGGGGAGAATTCATGTTCATTGCCCTTTTTGACTTGGGATATATCTCGTGTTATGGCAATACATACCATTTTCTCTTCTGGGCGTCGCCGTGTAGGCCCGAAAATTTTCTTCCGAGGCATTCTTTAGGGCATGGAATATGTAAGACAAGGTGCAGTGAGAACGTTATGAAGTGTAAATGTTGCCCAAAGAAGGGCTTTTCCTGTACAGCCTACTTTCTGTATTCAGCCTATAGAACCATTTTGGAATCCACCTCAGGTATTTGTGAGGAAAAATGAGCTCTTCCCTGAAAACTCACCTACGTTTTCAGCGTATGCTCACCTGAGTTAGCTGCTGTATCTCCGACTGTAACCTGCTATCAGTAAGCTGGGAAGGACTCAGGTTCATTGGCTTTTTTGACTTGGGATATATCTCGTGTTATGGCATTACATACCACTTTTTCTTCTGGGAGTCACAGTAAAGGCCCAAAAAGCCTCTTCCAAGGCATACTTCAGGGCATGGAATATGTAAGACAAGGTGCATTGAGAAAGTTTTGGAATGTACATGTTGCCCAAAGTAGGGCTTTACTTGCAAAACTTACTTTCTGTATGCGCGCCCTAGATCCTTTTTAGAATCCACCTCAGTCAAGTGTGAGTTAGAGTGACCTCGTGCCAGAAAATTCAACTAAGGTTTTCAGCGTATGCTCACCTGAGTTAGCTGCTGTATCTCCGACTGTAACCTGCTATCAGTAAGCTGGGAAGGACTCAGGTTCATTGGCTTTTTTGACTTGGGATATATCTCGTGTTATGGCATTACATACCACTTTTTCTTCTGGGAGTCACAGTAAAGGCCCAAAAAGCCTCTTCCAAGGCATACTTCAGGGCATGGAATATGTAAGACAAGGTGCATTGAGAAAGTTTTGGAATGTACATGTTGCCCAAAGTAGGGCTTTACTTGCAAAACTTACTTTCTGTATGCGCGCCCTAGATCCTTTTTAGAATCCACCTCAGTCAAGTGTGAGTTAGAGTGACCTCGTGCCAGAAAATTCAACTAAGGTTTTCAGCGTATGCTCACCTGAATTAGCTGCTGTATCTCAGACTGTAACCTGCTATCAGGAAGCTGGAAAGACTTCAGGTTCATTGCCCAATTTGACTTGGGATGTATCCCATCTTATGGCGTTACATACCACTTTCTCTTCTGGGATTCACAGTTTAGGCCCGAAAAGCCTCTTCTGAGTCATACTTCAGGGCATGGAATATGTAAGACAAGGCGCATTGAAAAAGTTTTGGAGTGTCAATGGTGTCCAACGAAGGGCTTTTCCTGTAATACTTTCTGTATTCGCCTCATAGAGCCCTCTTGGAATACAACTCAGTCAATTGTGAGGAATGAGGAGCTCTTCCCAGAAAACTCAACTTAAATTTTCAGCATATTCTCAGCTGAATTAGCGTCTGTATCTCAGACTGTAGCCTGATATCAAGAAACTGGATAGACTTCATGTTCATTGCCCTTTTTGACTTGGGATGTATCTTGCGTTTAGGCGTTACATACCTCTTTCTCTTCATGGAGTACCAGTGTAGGTCTGAAAAGCCTTTTCCAAGGCATACTCCAGGCCATGGATTATGTAAGACAAGGCACATAGAGAAAGTTTTGGAGTGTCAATGGTTCCCAAAGAAGGGCTTTTCCTGTAAAACTTAATTTCTGTATTCGCCTCATAAAGCCCTCTTGGAATCCACCTCATTCATGTGTGACGAAGGCTGCGCTCTTTCCAGAAAACTCAACTTAGCTTCTCAGTGTATTATCAGTTGAATTACCTGCTGTATCGCAGACTGTAGCTTGCTATCAAGAAACTGGGAGGAATTCATGTTCATTGCCCTTTTTTTTTTTAAACCTTTATTTTACTTTTAACTTTTACAGAGTTTTGTTGTTTACAGATATTTATGTTCTCAGACTAGTCATATGTATATCTCCCACATCCCTCCCCTCCCTACCATCACACAGCACCCCTAAAGGATCCGCTTTTCTCACAGAGCAATTACGAGAGCAATTTTCTTTACATATGATAGTACAGGCCTTCATGCTACTTCCTTTATGCCTCTCACCCACTGTTCTTTCCCCACATTGTCCATATGTCCTCTGTCCATGTCTGTCTTTCTGTCGCTTCACTGCACGTGACATCATCAGCATCCTACTAGATTCCATATATATGTGTTAATATACTCTATTTGTCCTTCTCTTTCTGACTGACTTCACTTTTGATGATACATTCTAGATCCAGCCACCTCATTAGGGTTGATTCTTCTGCATTTCCCTTTACAGCTGTGTAGTATTCCATTGTATATAGGTACCAGAGCTTCAGGATCCATTCGTTCGTCGATCGGCATCTAGGTTCCTTCCATGTTCTAGCTATTGTATAGAGAGCTGCAATGAACATTGGGGTACAGGTGCTTCTTTCAGTTTTGATTTCGTCAGGGTATAAGCCTAAGAGTGGGATTGCTGGGTCATATGGTGCTTCTATTTTTAGTGTTTTAAGAAATCTCCAGATTGTCTTCCATAGAGGCTGTATCAATTTACACTCCCACCAGCAATGCAGGAGTGTTCCCTTTTCTCCGCAGCCTCTCCAGCATTTACTGTCTGTCGATTTGTGGATGATGGCCATTCTGACGGGGTGTGAGGTGATATTTCATTGTAGTTTTGATTTGCATTTCTCTAATTATTAGTGAAGTTGAGCATCGTTTCATGCGTTTTTGGGCCATCTGTATGTCATCGTTGGAGAGGTGTCTGTTTAGGTCCATTTCCCATTTTTTGATTGGGTTTTTCGTTTTTCCAGTGCTGAGTTGTCTGAGTTGCTTGTAGATTTTGGAGATTAATTCTTTGTCTGTTGTTTCATTTGCTATGATTTTCTCCCACTCTGTGGGCTGTCTGTTCAGCTTTTTTGTAATATCTTTAGCTGTACAAAAGTTTTTAAGTTTCATGAGGTCCCACGTGTTCATTTGTCTTTTTAGTTCCACTATTCTAGTAGGTGGGACAAAGAAGATCTTGCTTTGATTGATGTCCTTGAGGGTTTTGCCTATATTCTACTCTAAGAGTTTGACGGTTTCTGGCCTTACATTTAATTCTTTAATCCACTTTGAGTTGATCTTTGTGTATGGTGTCAGGGTATGTTCCAACTTCATGTTCTTGCATGTAGCTGTCCAATTTTCCCAGCACCATATGTTGAAGAGGCTGTCTTTGTCCCATTTTATATGTTCACCACCTTTATCCAAAATAAGGTACCCATAGGTGCGTGGCTTTATCTCTGGGTTCTCGATCTTGTTCCATTGGTCGATAGTTCTGTTTTTGTGCCAGTACCATACTGTCTTGATGACTGTTGCTTTGTAGTAGAGTCTGAAGTTGGGGAGGCTGATCCCTGCAGCTAAATTCTTCTTCCTGAGGATTGCTTTGGCTATTCGAGGTCTTTTGTGTTTCCATATGAACTGTGTTATTTGTTGGTCTAGTTCTGTGAAGAATGTTATTGGAAGTTTGATAGGGATCGCATTGAATCTATAGATGACATTTGGTAGTATGGTCATTTTCACAGTATTGATTCTTCCGACCCAGGAACATGGAATATTTCTCCATCTGTTTAACTCTTCTTTAATGTCTCTCATGAGTGTCTTGTAATTTTCTGTGTACAGTTCTTTTGTTTCTTTGGGTAGGTGTATTCCTAGATATTTGTTTCTTTTGGTTGCGATGGAGGAGGGGATTGCATCTTTGATTTCATTTTCTGATTTTTCATTGTTTGTGTATAGGAATGCCAGTGATTTCTGTATATTGACTTTGTATCCTGCAAATTGCTGATTTCGCTGATTAACACTAGAAGCTTTGTAATAATGTCTTTGGGATTTTCTATGTATAGTATAATGTCATCTGCAAATAGAGAGGGTTTGACTTCTTCTTTTCCAATCTGGATCCCTTTGATTAATTTCTCTTCTCTTATTGCTGTTGCTAGAACTTCCAGGACTATGTTGAATAAGAGTTCTGAAAGTGCACACTCTTGTCTTCTTCCTGATCTTAGAGGGAAAGCTTTGAGTTTTTCATGATTGAGGATAATGTTCGCTGTGGTCTTCTCATAAATGGCTTTAACTATGTTAAGATAAGTTCCTTCTATGCCCATTTTTTGGAGAGTTTTAACCCTCTTCCGAGGCAAACTTCAGGGCAAGGAATATGTAAGACAAGGCACATTGAGAAAGGTTTGGAGTGTAAATGGTGTCCAAAGAAGGTCATTTCCTGTAAAACTTACTTTCTGTATTCGCCTCATAGAGCCCTCTTGGAATCCAACTCAGTCATGTGTGAGGAAAAATGAGCTCTTCCCAGAAAACTCAACTAACTTTCAGCGTATACTTACATGAATTAGTTGCTGTTTTTGAGAATATAACCTGCTATCAGGAAGCTGGTGAGGTTTCATGTTCATTGCTCTTTTTCACGTGGGATGTATATCGGGTTATGGAGCTCCATACCTCTTTCTCTTCAGGGAGTCGCAGTGTAGGCCCGAAAAGCCTCTTCCGAGGCATATTTCAGGGCATGGAAAATGTAAGGCATGGCGCATTGAGAAAGGCTTCGAGTGTAAATGTAGCCCAATGAAGGGCTTTTCCTGTAAAAATTGCTTCTAGAGCACTCTTGGAATCCACCTCAGTCATGTGTGAGGAAGGATGAGCTCTTGCCAGAAAACTCAGCTTTTCCACGTATTTCCAGCTGAATAGCCACTGTATCTCAGACTGTAGCTTGCTATCAAGAAACTGGGGAGAGTTCATGTTCATTGCCATTTTTGACTGGGAATGTATCTCATGTTATGGCGTTACATACCATTTTCTCTATTGGTGGTCGTAGTGTAGGCCTGAAATCCTCTTCAGAGGCATACTTCAGGCCATGTAATATGTAAGAAAAAGCGCAGTGAGAAAGGTTTGGAGTGTAAATGTTGCCCAAAGTAGGGCTTCTACTGTGAAACGTACGTTCTGTATTCGTCTCATAGACCCCTCTTGGAATTCTCATGTGTGTGGAAGAATGAGCTCTTCCAGAAAACTCAACTGAGCATTCACAATATGCTCACATGAATTAGATGCTGTAACTGAGACTGTAACTTGCTATCAGGAAGCTGGTGAGATTTCAACTTCAGTGGTCTTTTTGACTTTGGATGTATCTTGCGTTATGGCATTACATATGTCTTTCTCTTCAGGGAGTCGCAGTGTAGGCCCGAAAAGCCTCCACTGAGGCATACTTCAAGTTATGGAATATATAAGACAAGGCACATTAAGAAAGGTTTGGAGTGTAAATGTTGCCCAAAGAAGGGCTTTTCCTGTAAAACTTACTCTCTGTATTCGCCTCCTAAATCCCTTTTGGAATCTACCTCAGTCATATATGAGGAAGAATGAGCCCCTGCCAGAAAACTCAACTAAGCTTTCAGCATATGCTCACATGAGTTAGCTGCTGTATCTGAGACTGTAAACTGTCATCAGGAAGCTGTTGAGATTTCTTGTTCTTTGCCCTTTTTGACTTGGGATGTATCTCGCGTTATGGCATTACATACTTCTTTCTTTTTAGGGAGTCACAGTGTAGGCCGGAAAAGCCTCTTCTGAGGCCTACTTCAGGGCATGGAATATATAAGTCAAGGCACATTGAGAAAGATTTGGACTGTAAATGTTGCCCAAAGAAGGGCTTCTCCTGTGAAAGGGACGTTCTGTATTCGCCTCATAGAGCCCTCTTGGAATTGTCATGTGTGTGGAAGAATAAGTTCTTCCCAGAAAACTCAACTGAGCATTCATCATATGCTCCCATGTATTAGCTGCTGTATCTGAGACTGTAACATGCTATCAGGAAGCTGGTGAGATTTCATGTTCATTCCCTTTTTCACTTGGGATGTATCTCGCGTTATGGCGTTACGTACCACTTTCTCTTCAAGGAGTCGCAGTGCAGGCCCGAAAAACCTCTTCCAATGCATACTTCAGGGCATAGAATATATAAGATTAGGCACATTGAGAAATGTTTGGAGTGTAAATGTTTCACAAAGAAGGGCTTTTCCTGTCAAATTTACTTTCTGTATCCGCGTCATAGAGCTCTATTGGAATTAACCTCAGTCATCTGTGAGGAAAAATGAGCTCTTGCCAGAAAACTCAACTAAGCTTTCAGCATATGCTCACATGAATTAGCTGCTGTATTTGAGACTGTAACTTCTTATCAGGAAGCAGGTGCGATTTCATTTTCATTGCCCTTTTTGACTTGGGATGTATCTTGCTTTATGGTGTTACATACCGGTTCCTCTTCAGGGAGTCACAGTGTATGCCCGAAAAGCCTCTTCTGAGGCATACTTCATGGCATGGAATATATAGAAAAGGTGCATTGAGAATGGTTTGGTATGTAAATGTTGCCCAAAGAAGGGCTTTTCCTATAAAACTTACTTTCTCTATTCGCTTCATACAGCGCTCTTGGAATGCACCTCAGTCATGTGTGAGGAAGGATGAGCTCTTCCCAGAAATCTCAACTAAACCTTCCGCTAATGCTGACATGAATTAGCTGCTGTATCTCAGACTTTAACTTGCAATCAGGAACATGGTGAGAGTTCATGTTCATTGGCCTTTTGAATTGGGATGTATCTCGCGTTATGTTGTTACATAGCACTTTCTTATCAGGGACTTGCAGTGTAGACCCGAAAAGCCTTCACTGAGGCATACTTCAGGGCATGGAATATATAAGACAAGCTGCATTTAGAAAGATTTGGAGTGTACATGTTGCCCAAAGAAGGGCTTTTCCTGGAAAACTTACTCTATGTGTTCGCCTCCTTGAGGCCTATTGGAATCTACCTCAGACATGTTTGAGGAAGAATGAGCTCTTCCTAGAAAACTCAACGGAGCTTTCAGCGTATGGTCCCATGAATCAGCTGCTGTATCTCAGACTTTAGCTTGGTATGAGGAAACTGTGAGGAAGTCACGTTCCTTGCCCTTTTTGACTTGGGATGTATCTCGCGTTATGGCGTTACATTCCTCTTTCTCTTCAGGGATTCGCAGTGTAGGCCCGAAAAGCCTCTTCTGAAGCATACTTCAGGGCATGGAATATATAAGACAAGGCCGATTGAGAAAGGTTTGGAATTGTAAATGTTGCCCAAAAAGGGCTTTTCCTGTAAAACTTACTTTTGTATTCGCCTCATAGAGCCCTCTTGGAATCCACCTCAGTCATGAGTGAGGAAGGATGACCTCTTGCCAGAAAACTCAAATAAGCTTTCAGTGTAGGCTCACATGAATTAGGTGCTGTATCTGAGACTGAAAAATCCCTATGAGGAAGCTGGTGAGATTTCATGTTCATTGCCCTTTTTGACTAGGCATGTATCTCGCGTTATGGCGTTAGATACCTCTTTCTATTCAGGGAGTCGCACCGTAGTCCCGAAATGCCTCTTCCGTCGCATACTTATGGGCATGGAATATATATGGAAAGACGCTTTGATAAAGTTTTGGAGTGTAAATGTTGCCCAAAATAGGGCTTTTCCTGTAAACGTTCCTTTCTGTATTCGCCTCATAGAGCCCTCTTGGAATCCACCTCAGTCATGAGTGAGGAAGGATGACCTCTTGCCAGAAAACTCAAATAAGCTTTCAGTGTAGGCTCACATGAATTAGGTGCTGTATCTGAGACTGAAAAATCCCTATGAGGAAGCTGGTGAGATTTCATGTTCATTGCCCTTTTTGACTAGGCATGTATCTTGCATTCTGGCGTTAGATACCTCTTTCTATTCAGGGAGTCGCACCGTAGTCCCGAAATGCCTCTTCCGTCGCATACTTATGGGCATGGAATATATATGGAAAGACGCTTTGATAAAGTTTTGGAGTGTAAATGTTGCCCAAAATAGGGCTTTTCCTGTAAACGTTCCTCTTTGTATTCACCTCATAGCGCCATCTTGGAATCCACCTCAGTCAAGTGTGAAGAATGAAGAGCTCTTCCCAGAAAACTCACTTAAACTCTCAATGTATGCTCACATGATTTAGCTGGCCTATCTGAGAGTGTAACATTCTTTCAGGAAGCTGGTGAGATTTCATATTCATTGCCCTATTTGACTTGGAATGTATCTCGCGTTTTGACGTTAGATACCTCTTTCTCTTCAGGGAGTCGCAGTGTAGGCCCGAAAAGCCTCTTCGGAGGCATCCTTCAGGGCATGGTCTGTATAAGACCAGGCGCACTGCAAAAGTTTTGGAGTGTTAATGCTGCCAAAGAAGGGCTTTTTCGCTTAAACGTACTTTCTGTATTCCCCTCAAAGAGCGCTCTTGGAATCCACCTCAGTCATGTGTGAGGAAGGATGAGCTATTGCCAGAAACCTCAACTAAACTTTCAGCGTATTCCCAAAAGAATTACAAACTGTATCTAAGACTGTAACCTGCTATCAGGAAGCTGGTGAGATTTCATATTGATTTTCCTTTTTGACTTGGGATGTATCTCGCTTTATTGCATTACATACCTCATTCTCTTCAGGGAGTCGCCGTTTCGGCCCGAAAAGCCTCTTCCGATGCATCCTTCAGGGCATGGAAAATATAAGATAACGCTCATTGAGAAAGGTTTGGAGTGTAAATGTTGCCCAAAGAAGGGCTTTTCCTGTAAAACTTACTTTCTGTAATCGCCTCATAGCACCATCTTGGAATCTACCTCAGTCATGTGTGAGAAATTATGAGCTCTTCCCAGAAAACTCAACTAAGCTTTCAACGTATGCTCACATTAATTAGCTGCTGTATCTCAGACTGTAACCTGCTATCAGTTAAGCTGGTGAGATTTCATGTTCCTTTCCCTTTTACACTTGGTATGTATCTTGCGTTAAGCGCTACATACCACTTTCTATTCAGGGAGTCGCAGTGTAGGCCCGAAAAGCATCTTCCGAGAGATTCTTCTGGGCATGGAATATAAAAGGCAAGGCTCATTGAGAAGGGGTTTGAGTGTAAATGTTGCCCAAAGAAGGGCTTTTCCTGTAAAACTTACTTTCTGTAATCGCCTCATAGCACCATCTTGGAATCTACCTCAGTCATGTGTGAGAAATTATGAGCTCTTCCCAGAAAACTCAACTAAGCTTTCAACGTATGCTCACATTAATTAGCTGCTGTATCTCAGACTGTAACCTGCTATCAGTTAAGCTGGTGAGATTTCATGTTCCTTTCCCTTTTACACTTGGTATGTATCTTGCGTTAAGCGCTACATACCACTTTCTATTCAGGGAGTCGCAGTGTAGGCCCGAAAAGCATCTTCCGAGAGATTCTTCTGGGCATGGAATATATAAGGCAAAGCGCATTGAGAAAGTTTTGGAGTGTAAATGTTGCCCAAAGAAGTGCTTTTCCTGTAAAACTTACTTTCTGTATTTGCTTCAGAGTGCTCTTAGAATCCATTAAAGTCATGTGTGAGGAAGGATGAGCTCTTGTCAGAAAACTCAACTAAGCTTCAGCGAATGCTCACATGAATTAACTGCTGTATCTCAGACTGGAACCTGCTACCAAGAAGCTGATGAGATTTCATGTTGATTGCTCTTTTTGCCTTGGGATGTGTCTCGCGTTATGGTGTTACATACGTCTTTCTCTTCAGGGAGTCACAGTGTAGGCCCGAAAAGACTATTCCGAGGCATAATCAGGGCATGGAATATATAAGGCAAGGCACATTGAGATAGATTTTGAGTGTAAATGTTGCCCAAAGAAGGGCTTTTCCTGTAAAATGTACTATCTGTATTCGCCTCATAGAAACCTCTTGGAATCCAACTCAGTCAATTGTGAGGATGAGGAGCTCTTCCCAGAAAACTCAACTTAAACTTTCAGTGTATTCTCAGCGGAATTAGCTGCTGTATCTCAGACTGTAGCCTGCTATCAAGAAACTGGATAGAATTCATGTTCATTGCCCTTTTTGACTTGAGATGTATCTCACATTATGGCGTTACATACCACTTTCTATTGGGGGAGTCCCAGTGTAGGTCTGAAATGCCTCTTCCTAGGCATACTTCAGGCCTTGGAATATGTAGGAGAAGGCGCATTGAGAAAGTTTTCAAGTGTCAATGGTGCCCAAAGAAGGGCTTTTCCTGTAAAACTTCCTCTCTGTATTCGCCTCATAGGGTGTTCTTGGAATCCATGTCTGTCATGTGAGAGGAAGGATGAGCTCTTGCCAGAAAACTCAACTAAGATTTCAGCCTATGCTCACATGAATATGCTGCTGTATCTCAGATTGTAACCTGCTATCAGGAAGCTGGTGAGATTTCATGTTGATTCCCTTTTTTGCCTTGGAATGTACTTCGCGTTCTGGCCTTCCATAACTCTTTCTCTTCAGGGAGTCGCAGTGTAGGCCCGAAAGGCCTCCTGCGAGGCCTACGTCAGGGCACGGAGTGTATATGGCAAGGCGCTTTGAGGAAGGTTTGAAGTGTAAATGATACCCAAAAAAGGGCTTTGTCTTTAAAATTTGCTTTCTGTATTCGCCTCATAGAAACCTCTTGGAATCCAACTCAGTCAATTGTGAGGATGCGGAGCTCTTCCCAGAAAACTCAACTTAAACTTTCAGTGTATTCTCAGCGAATTAGCTGCTGTATCTCAGACTGTAGCCTGCTATCAAGAAACTGGATAGAATTCATGTTCATTGCCCTTTTTGACTTGAGATGTATCTCACATTATGGCGTTACATACCACTTTCTATTGGGGGAGTCCCAGTGTAGGTCTGAAATGCCTCTTCCTAGGCATACTTCAGGCCTTGGAATATGTAGGAGAAGGCGCATTGAGAAAGTTTTCAAGTGTCAATGGTGCCCAAAGAAGGGCTTTTCCTGTAAAACTTCCTCTCTGTATTCGCCTCATAGGGTGTTCTTGGAATCCATGTCTGTCATGTGAGAGGAAGGATGAGCTCTTGCCAGAAAACTCAACTAAGATTTCAGCCTATGCTCACATGAATATGCTGCTGTATCTCAGATTGTAACCTGCTATCAGGAAGCTGGTGAGATTTCATGTTGATTCCCTTTTTTGCCTTGGAATGTACTTCGCGTTATGGCGTTACATACCTCTTTCTCTTCAGGGAGTCGCAGTGTAGGCGCGAAAAAACTCTTCCGAGGCATACTTCACGGCATGGAATATATAAGGCAAGGCGCGTTGAGGAAGGTTTGAAGTGTAAATGTTGCCCAAAGAAGGTCTTTTCCTGTAAAACATTCTCTCTGGATTCACCTCATAGCGCCGTGTTGGAATCAAACTCAGTCAAGTGTGAGGAATGAGGAGCTCTTCCCAGGAAAACTCAACTAAATTTTCAACATATGCTCACATGAATTAGCAGCTGTATCTCAGACTGTTACCTGCTATCATGAAGCTGGTGAGATTTCATGTTGAAAGCCCTTTTAGACGTGGGATGTATCTCGCGTTATGGCGCTACATACCTCTTTCTCTTCTGGGAGTCACAATGTAGGCCCGAAAAGCCTCTCCCAAGGTATACTTCAGGGCATGGATTATATATGTCAAGGCGCATTGAGAAAGTTTTCGTGTGTAAATATTTACCAAAGAAGGTCTTTTCCTGTAAAACTTACTTTCTTTACTTGCCTCATAGCACCCTCTTGTAATCCATCTCAGTCATGTGTGAGGAATGAGGAACTCTTCCCAGACAACTCAACTAAGCTTTCAGTGTATTCTCAACTGAATTAGAAGCAGTATCTGAGACTGTCACCTGCTATCAGGAAACTGGAGATATTTCATGGTCATTGCCCTTTTTCATTTGGGATGTATCTCGCGTTATGGTGTTCCATACCTCTTTCTCTTCAGGGAGTCACAGTGTAGGCCCAAAAAGACTCTTCCGAGGCATACTTCAGGGAATGGAATATATCAGACAAGGCGTATTGAGATAGGTTTTGAGTGTAAATGTTGCCCAAAGAAGGGGTCTAAAAGGTAAATGCAGAAAGTAAGTGTTACTTCATGTTCATATTTCATGAACAAGGAAAAACCCATCTTTGGGCAGCAATAACACTCCAAAACTTTCCCCATGCATCTTGTCTTACATATTCCAAGAGCGCTCTATGAGGCGAATTCAGAGAGTAAGTTTTAAAGAAAAGCCCTTCTTTGGCCAACATTTACACTCCACACCTTACTCAATGCGCCTTTGTGATATATTCCATGCAATGAAGTAGGCCTCGTAGGAGGCTTTTCCGGCCTACACTGCGACACTTTGAAGATAAAGAGGTATGTAACGCCATAATGTGAGATAAATTCCAAGTAAAAAAGGGGAATCAACATGAAATCTCAAAAACTTCCTGAAGCAGTTTACAGTCTAAGAAATAGCTTCTAATTCAACTGAGAATACGTTGAAAGCTTAGTTGAGTTTTCTGGGAAGAGGTGCTCCTTCCTCACAATTGGCTGAGGTGGATTCCAAGAGGGCTCTATGAGGAGAATACAGAAAGAAAGTTTCACAGAAAAAGACTTTCTTTGGCCAACATTAACACTCCAAATCTTTCTCAATACGCCTTGTTTTATATATTCCATGCCCTGAAGTATGCCTCGGCAGAGGCCTTTCGGGCCTACACTGCGACTCCCTGAAGAGAAATAGCTATGTAACGCCATAAAGCGAGATACATCCCAAGTCAAAAAGGGCAATGAACATGAAATCTCACCAGCTTTCTGACAGCAGGTTACAGTCTCAGATACAGCTTGTAATTCATGTGAGCACACTCGGACAGCTTAGATGAGTTTTCTGTGAAGAGCTCATTGTTCCTCACACATGACTGAGGTGGATTCCAAGACGGCTCTATGAGGCGAATACAGAGAGTAAGCTTTACAGGAAAAGCCCTACTTTGGACAACATTTACACTAGAAACTTTTCTCAATTCGCCTTTTCTTATATATTCCATGGCCTGAAGTATGCCTCGGAAGAGGCTTTTCAGGCCTACACTGCGACTCCCTAAGAGACAGAATTAGGTTATGCCATAACGCGAGATATATCCCAAGTCAAAAAGGACAATGAACATGAAATCTCACCAGCTTTCTGATAGCAAGTTACAGTCTCAGATACAGCTTTTAATTCATGTGAGCATACGCGGAATGCTTAGTTGAGTTTTCTGGGAAGAGCTCATTCTTCCTCACACATGACTGAGGTAGATTCCAAGAGGGAACTATGAGGAGAATTCAGAGAGTACGTTTTACAGGAAAAGCCCTTCTTTGGGCCACATTTACACTCCAAACCTATCTCAATGCGCCTAGTCTTGTATACTCCATGCCCTGAAGTATGTATCGGAAGAGGCTCTTCGGGACTACACTGCGACTCCCAGAAGAAAAAAGATATGTAAAGCCATAATGCGAGATACATCCCAAGTCAAACAGGGCAATAAGCATGAAATCTCACCATCTTCCTGATAGCAGGTTACAGTCTGAGATACAGCAGCTAATTCATGTGAGCATACGCTGAAAGCTTAGTTGAGTTTTCTGGGAAGAGCTCATTCTTCCTCACACTTGACTGAGTTCGATTCCAAGAGGGGGCTATGAGGCGAATACAGAGAGTAACGTTTACAGGAAAAGCCCTTTTGTGGGCAACATTTTCACTCCAAAACTACCTCAGTGCGCCTTATGTTATATATTCCATGCCCTGAAGTATGCCTGGGAAGAGGCTTTTAGGGTCTACACTGCGTCTCCCTGAAGAGAAAAAGCTATGTAACGCCATAACGGGAGATACATCCCAAGTCAAAAAGGGCAATGAACATGAAATATCACCAGCATCCCGATAGCAGTTTCCAGTCTCAGATACAGCAGCTAATTCATGTGAGCATACGCTGAAAACTTAGTTGAGTTTTCTGGCAAGAGCTCATTCTTCCTCACACACGACTGAGATGGATTCCAAGAGGGCTCTATGAGGCGAATACAGAGAGTAAGTTTTACAGGAAAAGCACTACTTTGAGCAACATTTAAAATCCAAACCTTTCTCAATGTGCCTTGTCTTATATATTCCACGCCCTGAAGTATGTATCGGAAGAGGCTTTTCAGGTCTATACTGTGACTCCCTGAAAAGAAAGAGCTATGTAACGTCATAACACGAGATACATCCCAAGTCAAAAAGGGCAATGAACATGAAATATCACCAGCATCCCGATAGCAGTTTCCAGTCTCAGATACAGCAGCTAATTCATGTGAGCATACGCTGAAAACTTAGTTGAGTTTTCTGGCAAGAGCTCATTCTTCCTCACACTTGTCTGAGCTGGATTCCAAGAGTGCTCAATGAGGCGAATACAGAGAGTAAGTTTTACAGGAAAAGCACTACTTTGAGCAACATTTAAAATCCAAACCTTTCTCAATGTGCCTTGTCTTATATATTCCACGCCCTGAAGTATGTATCGGAAGAGGCTTTTCAGGTCTATACTGTGACTCCCTGAAAAGAAAGAGCTATGTAACGTCATAACACGAGATACATCCCAAGTCAAAAAGGGCAATGAACATGAAATATCACCAGCATCCCGACAGCAGTTTCCAGTCTCAGATACAGCAGCTAATTCATGTTAGCATTCGCTGAAAGCTTAGTTGAGTTTTCTGACAAGAGCTCATTCTTCCTCACACTTGAAAGAGCTGGATTCCAAGAGCGCTCAATGAGGCGAATACAGAGAGTAAGTTTCACAGGAAAAACCCTTCTCTGGGCAACATTTACACTGCAAAACTTTCTCAATGTGCCTTATATATTCCATGCCCAGAAGTATGCCACAGAAGAAGCTTTTCCTGTCTACACGCCGACTCCCTGAAGAGAGAGAGGTATGTAACGCTATAATGCGAGATACATCCCAAGTCAAAAACGGCCATCAACATTAAATCTCACCAGCATTCTGACTGCAGGTTAGAGTCTCAGATACAGCTTATAATTCTGCTGAGAATAAGCTGAAATATTAGTTGAGTTTTCTGGGAAGTGCTCCTCCTTCCTCACACATGACTGAGGAGAAATTCAAGAGGGCGGTATGACGTGAATACAGAAAGTAAGTTTTACAGAAAGAGACCTTCTTTGGGCAACATTTACACTCCAAACCTTTCTCAGTGTGCCTTGTCCTATATGCCCAGAGTTATGCATCGGAAAAGGATTTTCGGGCCTACACTGCGACTCCCTGAAGAGAAAGAGCTATGTAACGCCATAACGCGAGATAAATACCAAGTCTAAAAGCGCAATGAACTTGAAATCTCAGCAGCTTCCTGAAAGCAGGTTACAGTCTGAGATACAGCAGCTAAGTCATGTGAGCTAACGTTGAAAGCTTCGTTGAATTTTCTGGGAAGAGCTCATTCTTCCTCACTCATGACTTAGGTAGATTCAAACAGGGCACTATAAGGTGAATAAAGAAAGTAAGTTTTACAGAATAGGTCCTTCTTTGGACAACGTTTACACTCCCAGCCTTTCTCAATGTGCCTTGTCTTATATATTCCATGCCCTAACGTACGCCTCAAAAGAGGCTTCTCAGGCCTACACGGCAACACCCTGAAGAGATAGAGGTATGTAATGCCATAACACGAGATACATCACAAGTTAAAAAGGGGCAATGAACATGAAATACCACCGATTTCATGATAGCAGGTTACAGTCTCAAATAAAGCAGCTAATTCATATCAGCATACGTTGAAAGCTTCGTTGAATTTTCTGGGAAGAGCTCATTCTTCCTCACTCATGACTTAGGTAGATTCAAACAGGGCACTATAAGGTGAATAAAGAAAGTAAGTTTTACAGAATAGGTCCTTCTTTGGACAACGTTTACACTCCCAGCCTTTCTCAATGTGCCTTGTCTTATATATTCCATGCCCTAACGTACGCCTCAAAAGAGGCTTCTCAGGCCTACACGGCAACACCCTGAAGAGATAGAGGTATGTAATGCCATAACACGAGATACATCACAAGTTAAAAAGGGGCAATGAACATGAAATACCACCGATTTCATGATAGCAGGTTACAGTCTCAAATAAAGCAGCTAATTCATATCAGCATACGCTGAAAGCTTAGTTGAGTTTTCTGGCAAGAGCTCATCCTTCTTCACACATGACTATTTTGGATTCCCAAAGGGCACTATGAGGCGAATACAGAAAGTACGTTTTACTAGAAAAGCCCTTCTTTGGGCAACATTTACACTCCAACCCTTTCTCAATGCGACTCGCCTTATATATCCCATGCCCTGATGTATGCCTCTAAAGAGAATTTTCAGGCCTACATTGCGACTCCCTGAAGAGAAAGAGGAATGTAACGCCATAAGGTGAGATACATCCAAAGTCAAAAAGGGCAATGAACATGAAATCTCACCAGCTTTCTGACTGCCGGTTACAGTCTCAGATACAACTTCTAATTCAGCTGAGAATACGCTGAAAGCTTAGTTGAGTTTTCTGGGAAGAGTTCCTCCTTCCTCAACCTTGACTGAGGTGGAATCCAAGAGGATGCTCTGGCGCGAATACATAAAGTAAGTTTTACAGAAAGAGACCTTCTTTTGGCAACATTTGCACTCCGAAACTTTCTCAATGTGCCTTATCTTATGCAATCCATGCCCTGAAGTATGCCTCGGAAGAGGCTTTTCGGGCCTACACCACGACTCCCTGAAGAGAAAGATGCATGTAACGCCATAAAACGAGATACATCCCAAGTCAAAAAGTGCAATGCACATGAATTCTTCCCAGCAGTTTGATAGAAGGTACAGCCTGAGATACAGGAGCTAATTCCGGTGAGTATAGACTAAAAATCTAAGGTGAGTTTTCTGGCAAGAAATGCTTTACATACCACTTTCTCTTCAAGGTGTCGCAGTGTAGGCCTGAAAAGCCTCTTCTGAGGCATATTTCAGGGCATGGAATATGTAAGACAAGGTGCATTGAGAAAGTTTTGGAGTGGTAATGCTGTCGAAAGAAGGGCTTTTCCTATAAAAATTACTTTCTTTATTCGCCTCATAGCGCACTCTTGGAATCCACGTCAGTCAAGTATGAGGAATAAGCAGCTCTTGCCAGAAAATTCAACTTAGCTTTTCAGCGTATGCTCAACTGAATTAGCTGCTGTATCTCAGACTTTAGTTTGCTATGAAGAAATTGGGAAAAATTCAGGTTCATTGCCCTTTTTGCCTTGGGATGAATCTCATCTTACTTCGTTTCATACCCGTTTGTACCTATTTGTCTTCATGGAGTCACAGTTTATGTTAGAAAAGCATCTTCCGAGGCATACTTCAGGGCATGGAATATGTAAGACAAGGCGCATTGAGAAAGGTTTGGAGTGAAAATGTTGCCCAATGAAGGGCTTTTCCTGTATAATGTACTTTCTGTCTTCGCCTCATAGAGTCCTCTTGGAATCCACCTCAGACATGTGTGAGGAAGAATGAGCTCTTCCCAAAAATCTCAACAAAGCTCTTCAGCGTATGCTCACATGAATTAGCTGCTGTATCTCAGACTGTAGCCTGCTCTCAAGAAACTGCATAGAATTCATGTTCATTGCCCTTTTTGTCTTGGGATGTATCTTGCGTTATGGCGTTACATACCTCTTTCTCTTCAGGGAGTCCAAGTGTAGGTCTGAAATGCCTCTTCCAAGGCATACTTCTGGCCTTGAAATATGTAAGACAAGGCACATAGAGAAAGTTTTGGTGTGTCAATGGTGCTCAAAGAAGGGCTTTTCCTGTAATACATATTTTCTGTATTTTCCTCATACAGCCCTCTTGGAATCCACCTCATTCATGTGTGAGGAAGGTTTTCTCAGCTGAATTAGCTGCTGTATCTCAGACTGTAGCATGCTATCAGGAAGCGGGGAAGGATTCATATTCATTGCCATTTTTGACATTGGATGTATCTCGCATTATGGCGTTACATACCACTTCTCTTCTGGTAGTCGCAGTGTAGGTCTGAAATGCCTCTTCCAAGGCATACTTCTGGCCTTGAAATATGTAAGACAAGGCACATAGAGAAAGTTTTGGTGTGTCAATGGTGCTCAAAGAAGGGCTTTTCCTGTAATACATATTTTCTGTATTTTCCTCATACAGCCCTCTTGGAATCCACCTCATTCATGTGTGAGGAAGGTTTTCTCAGCTGAATTAGCTGCTGTATCTCCGACGTTAGCAGGCTATCAGGAAGCGGGTTGGATTCATATTCATTGCCATTTTTGACATTGGATGTATCTCGCATTATGGCGTTACATACCACTTCTCTTCTGGTAGTCGCAGTGTAGGCCCGAAAAGCCTCTTGCAAGTCATACTACAGGGCATGTAATACGTAAGACAAGGTGCATTGAGAAAGTTTTGGAGTGTAAATGTTGCCCAAAGAATTGCTTTTCCTGTAAAAGTTACTTAGTGAATTCACCGCATAGAGTCCTTTGGAATCTACCTTAGTCAAGTGTGAACAAGACTTAGCTGCTGCCTGAAAAATCAACTTAGATTTTCAGCGTATTCTCACCTGAATTAGCTGCTGTATCTCAAGCTGTAGCTTGCTCTCAAAAAATTGAGAAAAAATCATGTTCATTGAGCTTTGGACTTGGGATGTAGCTCATGTTACAGTGGTACATACTACTTTCTCTTCAGGGAGTCGCAGTGCCGGCTCGAAAATCCTCTTCCGAGTCAGACTTCAGGGCATAGAATACGTGAGACAATGCGCACAGAGAAAGGTTTGGAGTGTAAATGTTGCCCAGAGAAGGTCTTTTCCTGTAAAACTTACTTTCCGTATTCACCCTATAGAACCTTCTTGCAATCAACATTAGCCATGTGTGAGCAAGAATGAGCTGCTGCCGAAAACTCAACTTATCTTTTTAGCGTATTCTCAGATGAATTAGCTGTTGTATCTCAGACTGTAGCCTGCTATCAGCAAGCTGAGGAGATTTCGTGTTCATTGCCCTTTTTGACTTGGAATGTATATCGTGTTAGGACATTACATACCATTTTGTCTCCAGGGAGTCACAGTGTAGGCCCGACAAGCCTCTCCCGAGGCATACTACAGGGCATGGAATATGTAAGAGAAGGTGCATTGAGAAAGATTTGGAGTCTAAATGTTGCCCAAAGAAGGGCTTCTCCTGTTAAACCTAATTTCTGTATTCGCATTATAGAGCCATGCTAGAATCCACCTCAGATATGTGTGAGGAAGAATGAGCTATTCCCAGAAAAATAAACTAAGATTTTCAGCATATTCTCACCTGAATTATCTACTGTATCTCTGACTGTAGACTGTTAACAAAAAGCTGGGAAGGATTCATGTTCGTTGCCATTTTTGTCTTTGGATGTATCTCGCGTTAAGGTGTTATATCTCACTTTCTCTTCAGGGAGCCGCAGTGTTGGCCCAAAAACCCTCTTCCGAGGCATACTACAGGGCATGGAATATGTAAGAGAAGGTGCATTGAGAAAGATTTGGAGTCTAAATGTTGCCCAAAGAAGGGCTTCTCCTGTTAAACCTAATTTCTGTATTCGCATTATAGAGCCATGCTAGAATCCACCTCAGATATGTGTGAGGAAGAATGAGCTATTCCCAGAAAAATAAACTAAGATTTTCAGCATATTCTCACCTGAATTATCTACTGTATCTCTGACTGTAGACTGTTAACAAAAAGCTGGGAAGGATTCATGTTCGTTGCCATTTTTGTCTTTGGATGTATCTCGCGTTAAGGTGTTATATCTCACTTTCTCTTCAGGGAGCCGCAGTGTTGGCCCAAAAACCCTCTTCCGAGGCATACTTCATGGCATGAAATATGTAAGACAAGGCCCATTGAGAAAGTTTTGGACTGTAAATGTTGCCCAAAGAAGGGCTTTTCCTGTGAAAATTACTTACTGTATTTGCCTCATAGAGCCCTCTTGAAATCCACCTCAGTCAAGTGTGAACAAGATTTAGCTGCTGCCTGAAAATTCAACTTAGCTTTTCAGCGTATTCTCACTTGAATTAGCTGCTGTATCTCAGAATGTAGCATGCTATCAAGAAATTGGGAAAATTTCATGTTCATTGCCCTTTTTGACTTGGGATGTATCTCGCGTTATGGCCTTACATACGATTTTTCTTCTGGGAATCTCAGTTTAGGCCCAAAAAGCCTCTTCCGAGTCAGACTTCAGGGCATGGA